>LAPY01002746.1:25479-37880 GCA_000970635.1 Eragrostis tef
ACGCACGCGAATTTGATCCCAATCAACCAAACAATACTTTGAGTCATGGAATTAGAAAATATGGGAATCAAACCCATGAGGTGTAGGATTGAGTGACACACATGGAATCACTCAATCCATGCATGGTGTGAATCCTGCACGGGAATTAATCCCAAACTGCCGAACGAGCCCTTACTGAGAACGATACATTTGAGACTATGAACAGTCCGATCTCACAACATATACTAATCAACTGGTTACCATGGTATCTCTAAAATTAAAAGTATAATAAACATGTATAAACGGAACTCTTTCTCCCCTATAAAACACAGATGTTTACAGCGCCTGAAGTCCAAAAGCAAATAGGTACGCGAGACAATGTAGGCATAGGTCCTTCCTGATTTGTGCACCGTGATTTATAACTTTATGGTAGCTACATTAGTAAACATATAGAAACAAGCACTTCCCTCTGAGCTCACAAGAGGAGGTGCGCCCATTCTGTCTTCTCTTGAAATTCTTGTATCTCGTTTGGAACTGAAATTCTATTAAATGCAATGGGAAGATGGTAGATAGACAAGAGCTATGACTTGTTCAGATTAGTTTTCTACTCCACATTGACATTGGTCTATCGTAAGCTTGATCTCAAGAGTAGAAAGTTATGGTATATATACAAAATCAGTAATCAATGAAGGCTCAAGCTAATGCTTCAAGTCTATCTATATATAAAGCAACAGGCGCAGATAACGGTCACACAAATTTATAGTTTCACATCTCTCACCTTAATCAATGTCGGGTTCTTAGCGAACTCGGGACAAGAATCCATGAACTTCTTCAGGTCTAGATCCAGGTACTCGAAGACGAGGTATATGCGCTTCTCGCTGTGGACGACATCGTGTAACCTGCATGCAGAGAGTGAAGGTTCTCAGCATACCAAGACTGCAAACCATCTCCCCACCAATGTGACATCATTATTTCACTGGAGACTACCATCATTTCCATCCATAAACCATCCTAGATCAAACCAAGCCACTTTTGCATAAAAGCAAAACTACCTCGTACCTACTGCCCACTTCAACCGATGAATCAATACAGGGTAGCCCGGATGATCAATCCTAAAACCGCCGATATAACAACTAATACACGCATTGCAAAGAGGAATGGAGTAAGGCCAAGGATCGGACCTGACGATGTTGCCGTGGTTCATCTCCTTGAGGAGAGAGATCTCGCGGATAGCGGTGGAGGGGACGCCCTCATCCTCCTGCTCGAGACGGATCTTCTTGAGCGCGATCGTCTCGTTGGTGACCTTGTCGACCGCCTTGTACACCACCCCGTACGTGCCTTCCCCGATCTTCTCCTTCTTCTCGTACTGCACAAGCACGCACACATCGGACAAACGCTATTAGAACAACCAAATCAAGTCATCGAATCCGAATCGAACCAGATCACTCGCTTACCTGCTCCATTGGGTACCCCTCGGCGACCAATGCGGTGGCGGCGGCGGCGGTTGCGGAGGAAACGAGTGAGGGGGGAAGAGGAGGAGGGGTTGGGGGTGAAAGGGAAGGGGATTAGAGTGGGGAGACGACGGAGAGGAGGTGGGGAAAAGCGGCAGCGGCAACGGCGGGCAAAGCTGCTGCTGCCATTGGGGACGCCTCGCCGGGCCGGGGGGCTGGCTGCTACTGCTGGTCCTCCTCGCTCCGCTGCTCGCTTCTATTGCTCTTGCCTGTTGCTGCCTGCTTTTATGTCCTGTTTGACTGCAGCTTTCCTCCCTGCTGCCCACCCTCCTGCTTTGATTGATTTTTGGTCTTTTTTGCTTCTTGTCTGCTTGGTTTGTTGGATTTTTGCAAATTTGTTGATCTCCGGTCAGCTTATAAATACGTCCTGTTTGGCAGGTTTGGTTTTGACCTGTCTTTCAGTTGTGAATTTTGAATGAAGCTGCACGTAATTTAGAAACCGTGATCATTCTGATATTGGAAGGTGTACGATAGCGATTTGTTCGACATAGACTTTTCCCGCCTTTAAATTATACATGCTGAAGAATATCAAAATTGAATCGCTGAAACGTATGATCATTGACGAGTTAATCAACTATAGAGCTAATCTTTCGGGCTACTTCCGTTAGTCAAAAAGGGCAAATACTAAGAGGACTTGAGAGACGTCAAATATGAACGTGAAAATGGTAGTAGTTAACATTTCTACTCCTATATAAGCATATAAAATGGTATGCCTACATTTCTGTATTCATCTTGATCTTACAAACTTAATCACCTTACCTATTTTTTTCCATTTCTATTTACAAGACCCTCAAGATTAACAATGCCACAATACACATATTACTATCTATTGTTGAAAAGGATAACTATAAGTGCAAGCAATCACGCTGAGCCAAAAACTTGAATCCGAGTAAGTAGGTTTCACATACAAAATCTAACCGGTTCAGTTATGCTCAATTCACAACTTAAAAAGCACCTTATCCTTGATCAGATGCCACGTGAAACTCGTTTTATGCAATTATAGTTTTCTTCTCGCTTTATCTAGAGAAATTGCATAGTTTTGGCTCATTTGTAACTTTTTCCTAATATATATAAAGATATATATATACACACACACACACAATTTGTCTAGATAAAACGAGAAGAAAACCATAATTGCATAAAATGCAAGTGTTATTTATTTGGAGAACTTCACCCCCACAACCACAACCCTTGTAATATAATTGCCAAGTAGTATACACGTAAGGGTGTCCACTACTTAGTTTTATCCGTATACAAACAAGTTAGTAGGTAACCTTTTGGATTCTTAATGGTTGGGAGCTCGAATAGACTGAAATTCAAATGCACATTCCCAGGAAGATAAGAACAGATGATCAATATAGGCCAGTCCACAACACGGAGATGTTTCCGACTTTCGGCATAGACTAAGCGGCAGAGCTCTTCCGTGTGAAGATGGCGACAGGAAAACAATGACTCCCCACCGTGCTGTCATGATACTACCCGCGTAGTACTCCAAAGCACGCATGGCATTACAAAACGACGGTGCTAGTATATTTGTTCACTGTTCAGTCTTGCTCAAAATGGCGATGCAAGAAATGGTTTCGCGATCGAGGAGCAACCATCACCGTTGCTGTCTCCTCGGAGTGGGGATTGGAGTCCTTTGCGAGCTTTACACGCGTGGAGGGAGCCGAGACAAAACACAAAAGACGTGAAACCAAAGGAAACAGGACGCGACCCCGCTTTGCCGACGGCGATCGCGCTTGCACCAAGGACCGATCACGATGTCGCGTTATCCGCTTCGAAGACGCCGCGATTTGTTAAGGTTTTCGCTGTGGTCGCACTGCACTGCGCTCGGGGCGCCGTGCCGGGAAACGAGGACGTGATGAATGAATGCCATGGCGCCTGCGTCGTCTCGTCAGTTGCTGGTTGCACAAGGCGCACCACCACCGCTACTGTTGCATCAAAAGCGGCGACTGCAGCACGTGACGGCCATAAAAGCGGAGTGAATCGTGGGCTGTGCAAAGCCCGTGCCCCGTGCCGTGAGGTAGAGTTACAAGTTACAACACGCGCGGCAAAAGCTTCGAGCGCCTGACGTGGCGCACGTCGTTCGTGTATGTAGGGCGAGGGCAGAGTACAGGACGGGTTCAGCTCACCAGGGCATCAAGCAGCACAGGGCGTGCAGGCTGCCCTGCACGTCGTCATGCCAATGTGCCATGTCCGTCCAAGTCGATCCATCAGCAGAGCACGGCCAGAATGGCTGGCTGCATTGACCAGGTCGCCTACGTCCCCTTGTACGGCCAGCCCTCAATGGTTTTACTGCACCAGAGGCCAGATGGCCCAGGAGAACCAGATATGGAGCAGAAGCCCATGACGGTAGGCAGTGGACCAGCAGGGACACCTGCCATGGCCCGGCCCACTCAGGACAGATTGATGTTCACTCTGCATTTCTATTTTCTGGTCTTCCTTTTGGACTTTCACAAGCATCCACAAAACAATTTTAGTTTCACCACAGCAAACAGTTTCACTATCTTTGTATCCTACTATCCTCCCTTCGGGTATTGCTTATTCACCGAGCAGTATTGTTTAGCTCACCATCGCATCATACCAATGATGTTTTCTCTTCTTCCACCTCCGTGCCCATCCCCTGCTTGTCCTCAGTCATCTTCGCCTGCCGTCGCGGGCCGCCCTCCTTGTTCTCCGGCAGGAGCTTGAGCACGATCCCCATGGTTATCAGAAGGAGCCCCGTGACGTGCTGCTCCGTCATGGGCTTGGTGAAGATAAGGTACGACAGCAGAAGCGTCACCGCCTTCCTCGCCGTCGTCGTCTGCATCCACAATTCAACAAGCATCAGCCGTGGCGTGCCACTTCAGTCATAGGCATGGTTGAAATTTTGTCGCCCTTTGCGAGACGCTCGACTCACCAGAGCTGTGGTTGCCGCGCCGAAAATCGCGATGAGGGAGAGCACGGAGACCTGCCCGACGAAAGTGGCCAGCGCCTCGAACACCAATACCGCGTACACGTACAAGTGCTGCATGAGTTTCAGTAGCCACAAAGTCAGATAAATCTGTCTTGTTTTCTTCAGATAAACGTTGGAGGGGCAAGAACCAGGCCAGCAACGCATTTTTGCGTGGATCTGAAACCTGGTGCTTTTCCTGACAATCAGGTCTGATCATGAGAATGAGGAATATGCGCAGTGTTCAGATCATGCTCTACAAAGAGGTGTAAAGGTGGATTCCTTGAAGGGTTACTATAAAAGAACATGGAGTATGTGATCCTTTTCCTTCCATTTGGGCTATGCACATTCTGAAACTGTTATGAGTGAATGGCTAAAGTGTGGACAGATAAGATGCTTATAGCTAGACGCTTTTGTCAATTTTAACATGGTTAACTGAATACTAGCACCGCTGCGAGCCCAGGGGCAAAGAGACTCCATTAACCTGTGAGCATGAAGTCCATGCTGTCATGAGCTCCCCTGTTAAAATCATTGGCACCATCAGGAAAGGTAGGCCAACAACAGTGGAGCAGAACAACATCTCCATCTGATCAGATAAATGTTCAACTGTCAGTACTGGAAATTCTGACAGTAATAACAAAGGATCCACAAACTGTAGTGAGAGTACCTGAGTCGTGTCTGGGTTAATTTTGAAGATGGCTTCTTGCAGATTGCCCAGAAATGCGTCCATGACAAGCGCCCCAGACACCATAGCCACGCCGATGATGCTGAAATTAGGCGATGTTTGCGCATCCGCGAGCGTGAAGAGTATGAGGCCAATGACAAGCATCACGGCTGATACATACTCGTGCAATGGGTACTTTCGTCTCAAGCCAGGGATAAATGCTCCCATTATCATCACCGGTAGAACCTGGATGACAAAGAAACAGGTTTAATTTAATGGGCCTAAGCTGAATACTAATGTCCAAAGTAGTACTGTACATTTTTTTTGTCAAAGTTAATTGGAACTATAGACCAGTAAATAATTGCACAAGGAACAAAATGCACTGAATATAAGGATTGCACTTGTAAACCGTTTATTACAATACTAACAAAAAATTGTACGAGCTTCTTCTCAGAAACAAAGTTATTGACTAAGGAGAAAGAGACGTTCAAGATGAACAGCTTATCAACAACACTATCCGTCATAGGTGTTCAATCTAGCCAGAGAAGTACTATTCTCAAATAAAGCAGAAAGGTACATGACAGAACTGGCAAGTTTGGCACCTTATCGAAACATCAATTCTGATGTTAAGATCTGATATTCCACTTTACTAAGTACATAAAGTGACTCCCCTTCCTTTTTAGTAATATATTATTACTAGCTTGGAAAATATACCTGATTGCACTTGGACCTTAAGATGAATCACATCATATACACGATGAACAAAAAAAGGACCATGTGTAGAAGATACGGGTAAATAAAATTATGAACCCGAGGTATATTTGCCACTCCTACAGGTTCCTGTTCCGGTAGTTATTTACTTCCAGGTCTCTGGGGACTGGTGAATAAGGGAAATAATTTAGTTATACGAAGCTGAGGTATATTTGCAACTCCTACATATTCTTGTTTCGGTAATAGTATTTTACTTCCAGGTCTGTGGGTAATGGTGAAGAAGGGAAATAATTTAGCTACCTTGGTGGACTTGAACATGATTTGGGCAGGGTAATTGAGGAAGGCGAGGGAGCCCTTGGTGAGGCCATTGGAGCCCATGAGCACCGCCGAGAGCCGCACATACGCCCGCCATGGGTTCACCATCTGTTTCACTGTGAATCCCTGAAGGCGTATGAGGGCCAGGTACACGAATCCCTGAACAAACGTGAAGTACCAGCCATAGCTGCAGCAAGCAGGAAAACGTTTCAGAAATGAAACGCAACGCAAGCAATCATTTTCAGATGTCATGGATAGAGATAATGCTACCACAAACAAGCTCACCTGAATTGAAGTCTGTTGTATACGTATTCCTGGAGCAAGAGAAGAAATTAGTCAACAAGGATGGGAACATAATTGCAATTAAAAAAATTGTTCCTCGTGAAAATTTGTGTAGGCAATGACGTGTAGGAGCAAAATTTGGCAAAGTTTGCGAATATGTTGACTAAGCAAATATAATATGACGAAGAAAACAAGGACGAAGAAAAGGTACTCTCACACAATTCCACATATTTCAGAATGGTACACACGAGTACAACACTAAAGTCCACACCATGCATATCCGTCAAACTCCACTGTAACGAACTTCGCGAATATATTAATTATCTCAAAACGTTCGTAAGATCTTTTCGTTCAAAAGAAACAGAAAGGAGATTTACCACAACAAATCAACTGAATCCGTTTCCTCTTGGGTGCAGCAACGAGAAGAACTCACCTCGCAGATGCCATTGACGAGGTAGCCGAAGAAGAATCCTCCGGAGCAGATCAGGAACTGCTGCCACCTTGGCCTGTCCGTCAGCGACACGCCGAACAGCCTCCTCCCCTGCTCCTCCCCCGCGCCTCCCATGGCGTCTCCGCCGCCGCCGCCGCCGCTATTTCAGACGCACTCCCCTCCTCTGCCGCACCCTCAATAAGATCCTCCTTCCAAGACTGAAGAATCCAAACAATGGCCGCGCTGAGGAGATAGATATATGGTTGAGGACGTCGACGCAGAGCGCCCCGCGAAGCAAAGAATAAATGCGAAGTCTTTGGCCTCGCGAAACTGCTCGCGAGTCACCAGTATAGGAGTCGCCAATATCTGCAGAGATATATGTTGAGGCGGCCGGCCTTGTGGAAATAGATTCTTCCTTGTGGTTGACTCGCGTGTACATGCAGATGCAGGCCCAGACCGATGGCGAGGCGACCTCGTCGTCCTCGTCCAGTGAGGTTGCGTTGTGCCGCGCTTACGTTTGGTTGATGCGGTTGCGAGTCTTCAGGGAAGGGAAATCTCTGAGTTCACGGGGACGACCTGGTGCTGCCCGATGCGCGCCACGCGGCGCGCCATGGCGCGCATGCACTGAATGTTCAGATTCTGCGTGTAGATAGCCTCCTGTCTTTGACATGTAGGTCCACGGCGTTGTTGGTGGGACCGGGTATCATGGACTAGAGCACGCAGGACCGGTGTGTGCTGTTGTCGCTTCAACCGTGCGGTGTGGCGGCCTGCAACCCTGCACTGACACGGTGGCCCGGCACTGCATCTCATCCTGCACCAGAAATGAATGTTCGTCTACTTCATAAAAGGAAAACTAATGCTAAAAAATATTCTCTCTGTTCTTTTTTATATGACACCGTTGACTTTTTCGTTAAACTTTAATTAATAATAAAGATTTAAATAATTATTTTTTAAATGTGAAATTAATATCATTAGATTCATCATCAAAGACACTTTAAAGCTAACTTATACACTTAGCTATTTACACAAATATTTATAGATAAGACGAAGGGTTAAAGTAACGAAAAAATTCAACGGTGTCATATAAAAAAATGGAGGGAATATTTTTCAAGTAATAAACCCGGCATTCTGTGCAAACGACTTTTGTTTGCCATGCATTTAAAATCAGTATCCTCCCTGATAATGGAAGATGATAATGTAGTACACGAAAGACCCCTGTATGTTATGAACTCCCTCGATCAGACGACGATGTTGGAATGGCCTGCCCGTTGCGTAGCTCATGATCCAGCGTGATGGAATAGATTCTTGCGAGGCATGAATCGTTAAGCCAAAGGGATGACTTTACTATAGCTTCCTTTTGGGAGCAGTAACACCGGTTAGTGTCCACGAAGAGTTGACTGTCACTCGCTATGCTATCAAGATAAGCATGATTTCACCAAGCTCTATATCGCCTCGACGCACGCAGAGTGTATTGAACCATACGGCTTCACCACTCTAATACTCTATATCAGTTATTTGTAAGCCTCTATTTTCATTCGACATGGGAAGTGACACCTTTTTTTAAAAAAAATTCCAAAAAACAACAAAAAGGAGGAAAGGAGCCCATAGATGAACCTAGGAACAATTTTTCGACAAGGCCCAGACAGTCAAATTTAGCACATGGGCCAAGAAGTGCTGAATCTGAACTACTGGGCTTAGTCATTTGCGTCTGAATTCTGAACTGCCTGGTTCTGCCAACCAATTACAGGTTGGTGGAATGCCATTCCACTTCAGGTTGAAATGTCCCTCATTCGCATCGTGGCAAAGTCTCCACGTATGTTGTTCAGCTCATCGTGTATTAAAACTGAAGCTACTATTTCACATAGAGAAGCACGGATCATAATCCTTGCCAAAACAACAACAAAAATTTGAAACCAACTAGCCCTGACATGTACATGCTCTTCTGTCCAACGACTACTGGATCTCTCCGGCGAAAACCTTGTCACGTCAACACTCAAGTTAACGCTCACACACACCGTTCACGACACAGTTCCTAGTTCCATCATCTGCTGCGCTGCGCCAAAAAAGGGCGCCAAATCGGTGACCAGCTCGTCCACCAGCCCGTCCAACACGAGCCCCTCCACCTCCGCGCCAACATCCTGCTCCTCTTCACGCACGCACATCCACCGCCGGCTACGCTCCATGTCCGCCAACGCCGACTCGCCGGAGAACATCACGTCGCCGACGCCCCATTGGGGACCCGCGCCACGCAGCCACTCCCCTGCCGCTTCCAGAAGCTCCCTCACCTTGCCATCATCCACCGGCTTGACTGTTCCGACGACTGAACCGGCCACTGAACGGAGACGCTCGATTCCCACCGCGAAGAAGTCGAGGAGTAGCCACTCCGAGACCTCGCCGACGGCAGACGTCGAAACGCACGTGTCATCGAGCAGTCGCGCGAGCAATCGGTACTCGTCGTCGGGTGCTTCTTGGCATTCTGATCGCTCGACGCTTTGTTGCCCCTCGTCGTCGTGGCGTGGCAAGGGAGTCGCTTCACTGTCGTCAGTGCAGGAGTTGCTTGGGAGACGCGCGCACCGGCCGTGCGCGTCGTCGACGGATTCGCCGGACTCTGATGTGGTGAACTGTGCGTCGAGATCCACGGGATGGATTTCCTCCGTTGGACCATCATCGAACCTTCGGATCTTGTGCAGCAGCTGCGCATTCTTCGTCCCTGCAGTCCCATGAGATCCAAATTAATTGTCAGTGCGTATGAATCGATAATACTACAGTATCACGTACTACTAGAAGCGGTACCGCTGCTTGCCCTCAATCGTTTACAAGAAATTTACTCCCGCACAATTTGTTTAACACAGGCGATGCATCGCAATTACCTAGCCTAGTTGACCTAGGTAGTGCGTACGTGACGCGACAATCGTCGCGATCATGTGCCATCGATCCGGTCAGTTGACACTGATACCCCTGTTGCATGTTAATGCGTGGTCGATCGAGGACGATTACTTATGCAGAGATCGAGAGATAGTAGGCAAGAGTCAAAACAAGGTCTCTACCGAAGGCGACAGGCCAGCACGCGAAACGGAAACGGGAGAGCACAACGGAAAGTGCTAGTATTCTTTGCCCGTCACAATGCGGCTGTCTGTGGTCCAGTTCCCAGTGAGATTCTCGATCAGTTTCAGCACTGGAGTGCTCCACGTCCGGCAAGAAAAGAACGGCTCAACAATTGGCGCGGCTTTAATGTCCATATCGTGTCCGAGAACAACAAAGACGTAAATGAGCAGATCCACGCGTGGCACGCGAACCAAGCAAGAGTGAATTCGATGAAGCATCATCGTCGGCCATGGTTCCATACTATATAGACGAGACAACATATACTGTAGTACTCTCAGCTAGATTTACGTTTTACTATAGCAGTAGAACTGTAGAAATAGTAAAACCAAGATGAGGTAGCTTACTTTGGATATTATCGGCGCAGTTGTGGTGCTGGAAGCAGGAAGGCGAGCATGTTCCGGCATCACTCTGTTCTTCATCTCCGTCGTCGTCATCGAAGGGGAAATCCAGAACAGACACCGGGCTCAGCTGTTGCTTGTCCTCCATCTCCAAGTTGCGCCCCACCGCGGGATCGCCATCTAGCGCCTGCGCCCATTAGGCATCCACATTAATCAGCGCGATCATCATTAGCAATAGTCACCACTAAGTACAACAGTACAGTATCGTTACAGTTTCAGCAACGCATGCAGAAGGCACAAAATCCAGGATATGTTGGTAATCACCACCAAGACAGTATTTATCTCTCTAGGACTGGGTGCAGACGAGAGTAGTTTTTTTTTTCTTCAGAATTTAACTGATCAATCCTGTGCTGGAGAAACATTTAACAATGCAGAGTGGTAACTGAAAATTGATACGAGTGTTTTGTGGCAAGCAGCTTGTTGACAAAGGCCATTAATTTCGATCCAGGTGGTATGCGCGCCCATACGCACGAGTACTGCATCTGCATGCAATGGCTGGAGCCTGGAGGATAAAGAAGTAAGAGTACTATGGAAGAGCAGATCAGCAAAGGAGTGGTTTGGCGACGCGCACGGTTGAGTGGCGTCCGTTCATCTTTACTGTGAGTTTTTGTCTTGCTGCTTCATCAACAGCGTGTTCCTTCCATGATTCTGCTCCATGCTCAGGATATCAAGCAATTTACTGGGCGTATTTCATTTTCCAAGAACTGAGCGGTGGAGATACAAAGCCTAGCTGCGGGCTACTTACACAATCTTTTGGAACAGTGTGACAGGGTCGGCTAATTTGCGACTCCATTCGCCGCTAGCTACTGATACTGACTCACTTCCCAGTTCTCACAGGCTACATTAAACTGTGGCCGTGTTTTGGTCCACACTCTACCAAGAGTCCTAGGAGAGACACTGCACGTACTGCTAGCTAGCACACTCTCTATCCTGAACTCATAAGTTCATGTAGTAATGCCGACATGTAGTGCTGTTAATTTACCACAAAAAGGGCTGTGCTGTAAGTTTACGAAGAAAGTGCAGTGACGCAGCACATGGAGCGAGAATAACTGAAAGTAGCATTTTTACAGTCCCAATCTAAAGGTGGACGATGGTTAGTGACTTTGTTACCACGCTCCCCATGTCAGGACTCAGGAGTGAGATGCTTCATCAAGCAGTTGACGCGCGTCGCCTGTCAATCCAGGGTTGATCACCTGAGTTGACGACGAGGCATGCGCGCGCGCATCATGCCAGGGTACAATCTAAAACAGTTGTTTTTCCGTCACATCGATGGAGGAATATTTTGGGTTTCAGCGACTAACAGAAGCGTCAGAAGCCGTCCCATCACCTCACTACCTACTCCTCGTATGCAACTATACTGCTCCCTGACTTGCGCCAATTCGCATCCCCTGTAATCGTAAGACACTCCAACCCCGGTTTTACAGTAGTAAAACTGGTGTACTCCTACACTACAAGATGAACTAGTGATGACTGATGAGAAAAGGTTTGACCTGTCACAAGTTGATTTACAAAAAAAAAGTGCAAGAATGGGAGTTGAGATTCTGCCAGCAGTCACCGATCAGAGTCTTAAAAAACATACTCTTACCTGATTTTAAATTTGCATAATTTTCAATGGTGCGGGACGCATAAGGCATAAACAGTTCTTTTTTTTTGACCTGAAGGCATAAACAGTTTTCCTACTGCAGAGATGTGAATTACTACTCCCCGGAACATGAGGATCGATTGGCCAGAAGATGCAAGGTAATTTTGGCCCACAGCATGCATGGGCATGGCGATGGATGACCAAACAATACGAGGCCAACCAACAAACCGCACAATGATTGTAGCAGCATTAACACGCGCGGAGCCAAGCAAGGGAGAGCGGCAAATGGGCACTCACCTTGGTCTGCCCGTCTCCTGCGGCACCCGGCGCGCTGGTGCTCGACGCCGGCGACACCGACGGAGCCTCCCCCCGCTCGGACGCCGGCGTGTGCGCCGGCGCTGACGACGACGACGCCACCGACACGTCCTCGACGACATTGTCCGTCTCCGACTCGGCGTACTCGGAGACGGAGCAGCTGCTCACCAGCGGCGA
>LAPY01002746.1:54642-70257 GCA_000970635.1 Eragrostis tef
GACGTGTATCTCGCCGGCGTGGGGCACGTGGCGGCAGTTCTCGGGAGTGTAGTCCACGGCGATGTGGTAAAGCGGGTCCGTGCCGTGTGGGTGGTGCGGATGCGGCGCTGCGTCGCCATTGCCGGATTCAGATTCCGACGCCATCGCGGTGACCAGTGTGGTGACCGCGGTGAGAGTTTGACGCGAGTTGTGCGCAATACTGCAAGAGAAAGGAATGGAGGTGGTTTTGTAGAGCTGGATCCGCGACAGCGGCGGCCCCTTGAGCCACGACGAGCACGTGCGCCTCCATACTCCGATTATCTGAGCACTGGAAAGATGCAATTGGATCGCACACAAGTGACAGAACGCCATGGAGATTCAACTTCCATAAAAGAAGCCACGCATTGACATACGGCACAAGTTGTAGGCCTCGGTTCAAATATTTTACATGGCTATATCTTTCTTTACAACAGGAGTAAGGAAGAAAAATCAGTAGGCCACCAATCCTTCTACGGTAAACACACTACACATAACCTTCGAGCAGCACACAACCATTCACCTCCCTTCTCTCCACATTCTTTAGTAGAAACGATTGACTGCCGCCAAATCCCAGGTTGCTGAGCCCTTCGCTAACGAGCCAAACAGGCAGGAGCTCCACAACAACCTTTTGCACAAGTTTCTCCTCCTGGAAGTCGTTCAGGAGCGACACAAAGCCCTCTCCCGCCTCTCTGAAATCCACCAGCACACTGCATAGCCCTCGCTGTGCAAGAAGCTGCAGAATGGACCCCAAATCCATCTCACGAAGAACTGCAACTTCAACTCCTGCTGGCTCCACAGTTACAGGGCTATCGGCAAAAACTATGGCCTTCGATGCATTCTCTTCACTGAGAAAGGGCATATGTAGCAGGGAACCTTCACCCTGCGCTATGATGATATACAGAGGTTGATTTGCGCCAGCTTCGTGTGATATAGGCAAGGTTGACATCCTGGCCAGGTGGCTTGAAATTATAACCCCATCGTACTCTTTCACCAATTGTGAGTAGTAACCCCCTGACTGATCAGCTCCTTTCCCTATTTGATTTGTAACAATTCCGTTCATCGAGAGGGTAGCTCTGTTTATTCATGCAACAGATGAATACCATCAACATCGAACATATTCACAAAGGGGAATAGAGCAGTATATTGATTAGAGCAGTGGTAAAAACTAAAAGTGCTACACACGCTGATAAATGAAACAATGAATACTCTATAAAATTGTATAGATGAATTCAGAAGACGTAAGCACGAGGCTGGGCAATCCTGCACAAAGGGATCATGATGTTGCCCTCTATGACAATGAATAGTAATGTCTTGGTAACAATAAAACAACACCTTGTTACAGCAATGTTCTTACCAATACTTGAAATCAGTTCAGATCATGATCATACAAGATAAGTTCAGTTGTTTAACACATGCTTCATTATGCCAAGCCACAGTGAGGATTTATGGTGCAACTTATATTGGAAATAAAGCAACGCCCTTGGTCAATCTATATGCAGTAGAACTTCCCTTGGCACTAAGTCATTGATGTTACCAAAAACGAAAAGGCTCTAATGAACACCTGGATACTTACCTCAAAGTAGCAAAGGCCTTCCCAGTAAGCATACGGTGGATGTAAGCCTCATTTAGCTTGCGGCATAACGCTTCCTCCACGCCCACCCTCACATCTATTCCGGCCCCTCGGAGCTTTTCAATCCCTTTTGACGCCACAATGGGATTTGGGTCAGTCATCCCCACGACAACTTCTTTCACTTTCGCATTGATAAGTGCTTCGGTGCAAGGAGGAGTCCTCCCGTAGTGGTTGCAGGGCTCTAGGCTCACATAAGCCGTTGCATTCTCCGCTAAATCACCTGCATCTCTGAGGGCAAATACCTGAAAATGGTTATAAACTAGATTTGGTTATGGTATTATCATACTTCAGCATTGCAAGTTCTTAAGCGAGCAAGGAGCAACAATTCCAGAAATAAAGCAGTGTTCTCTTTTGCGGATATTGTGCTATGTAACACATAGAGTGGAGCAATTCATAAAGAGCGGGAGGGCATTTAAAGTATTGGTCTGAAATAACACTAAGACTGACCAGAAGACTCACTACCCATTACTAGCAAATCTATAAATCATTACATATCCTTCCGGAGCCATGCTACATGAAAGGTGGAGCAAAAATTCCAGAAATAAAGCAGTGTTCTCTTTTACGGATATTGTGCTATGTAACACATAGAGTGGAGCAATTCATAAAGAGCGGGAGGGCATTTAAAGTATTGGTCTGAAATAACACTAAGACTGACCAGAAGACTCACTACCCATTACTAGCAAATCTATAAATCATTACATATCCTTCCGGAGCCATGCTACATGAAAGGTGGAGCAAAAATTCCAGAAATAAAGCAGTGTTCTCTTTTACGGATATTGTGCTATGTAACACATAGAGTGGAGCAATTCATAAAGAGCGGGAGGGCATTTAAAGTATTGGTCTGAAATAACACTAAGACTGACCAGAAGACTCACTACCCATTACTAGCAAATCTATAAATCATTACATATCCTTCCGGAGCCATGCTACATGAAAGGTGGAGCAAAAATTCCAGAAATAAAGCAGTGTTCTCTTTTACGGATATTGTGCTATGTAACACATAGAGTGGAGCAATTCATAAAGAGCGGGAGGGCATTTAAAGTATTGGTCTGAAATAACACTAAGACTGACCAGAAGACTCACTACCCATTACTAGCAAATCTATAAATCATTACATATCCTTCCGGAGCCATGCTACATGAAAGGTGGAGCAAAAATTCCAGAAATAAAGCAGTGTTCTCTTTTACGGATATTGTGCTATGTAACACATAGAGTGGAGCAATTCATAAAGAGCGGGAGGGCATTTAAAGTATTGGTCTGAAATAACACTAAGACTGACCAGAAGACTCACTACCCATTACTAGCAAATCTATAAATCATTACATATCCTTCCGGAGCCATGCTACATGAAAGGTGGAGCAAAAATTCCAGAAATAAAGCAGTGTTCTCTTTTACGGATATTGTGCTATGTAACACATAGAGTGGAGCAATTCATAAAGAGCGGGAGGGCATTTAAAGTATTGGTCTGAAATAACACTAAGACTGACCAGAAGACTCACTACCCATTACTAGCAAATCTATAAATCATTACATATCCTTCCGGAGCCATGCTACATGAAAGGTGGAGCAAAAATTCCAGAAATAAAGCAGTGTTCTCTTTTACGGATATTGTGCTATGTAACACATAGAGTGGAGCAATTCATAAAGAGCGGGAGGGCATTTAAAGTATTGGTCTGAAATAACACTAAGACTGACCAGAAGACTCACTACCCATTACTAGCAAATCTATAAATCATTACATATCCTTCCGGAGCCATGCTACATGAAAGGTGGAGCAAAAATTCCAGAAATAAAGCAGTGTTCTCTTTTACGGATATTGTGCTATGTAACACATAGAGTGGAGCAATTCATAAAGAGCGGGAGGGCATTTAAAGTATTGGTCTGAAATAACACTAAGACTGACCAGAAGACTCACTACCCATTACTAGCAAATCTATAAATCATTACATATCCTTCCGGAGCCATGCTACATGAAAGGTGGAGCAAAAATTCCAGAAATAAAGCAGTGTTCTCTTTTACGGATATTGTGCTATGTAACACATAGAGTGGAGCAATTCATAAAGAGCGGGAGGGCATTTAAAGTATTGGTCTGAAATAACACTAAGACTGACCAGAAGACTCACTACCCATTACTAGCAAATCTATAAATCATTACATATCCTTCCGGAGCCATGCTACATGAAAGGTGGAGCAAAAATTCCAGAAATAAAGCAGTGTTCTCTTTTACGGATATTGTGCTATGTAACACATAGAGTGGAGCAATTCATAAAGAGCGGGAGGGCATTTAAAGTATTGGTCTGAAATAACACTAAGACTGACCAGAAGACTCACTACCCATTACTAGCAAATCTATAAATCATTACATATCCTTCCGGAGCCATGCTACATGAAAGGTGGAGCAAAAATTCCAGAAATAAAGCAGTGTTCTCTTTTACGGATATTGTGCTATGTAACACTTTTTGAAGATCCAAGTTCCATTCGACGCTCAGCCGGTAGTCGTAGACTTGTGCATGTGTGTGCAAACTGTAAAGTAGCTCAAAGTTAAGAGAGCACAAGCGGGCAGGCCTATGTATCTTAGCAGTTTGTTCGTAGTTCCTTCGTGCATGCGAGTGCATATCAACGAGGCTGAACTGAAATAAGAGGCAACATTTTAGGCTTAGCTTAGCTGTTCGCACCTGTCACAGGCACAACTGCTCTTAAGATAAGGGAACGCCGCTGCACAAACTCCCTAACACCGACTCACCATCGCCGGCTGCCATGAATTGCCCCAACGTCGTCGCCCCAGGCCAACAGCTGCCATGAATCCCTTCTTTTCTCCATCGTATTCAAATTTCCATTAATCCTAGTTCGATAGTTCGGCAATGCTCCTGAATTCCGGCCTTCTTGACTTCGAATTGTAGCGAGCGACTCCGATTTACTTTCAATCCCAAATCAGACATATATTTCATTCGGAATACGCTTGGGCCTTGCGGCTTCTGCTAATACTGTTCATGGCCCCTCCTATGGTTTGTGGCTGGCTCCGCCACTGCTACCCATTACATATCCTTACGGAACCATGCTACATGAAAGGTCGTGGCTGTCTTCTATTTACTGATATAGATCAGCATTTGATTAACTGCACGCTCTGCTTCATTCTGTTTGTGTGCTGCTCATCAAAGTTCACGATTATTACCAGTGGCAGTGGACGATTCTGTTCTACGAGCTAAACTTATTTTACACCACTTACCCTTGGTCCAGCAGATATCATCGTTCCTTTCTGTATTACACGTAACGACATGAAAAATAGCAATTACTCACGAAAATTTGGTGCAGCTAGTGTTTTTTGACCAACAGTTATTTGGTTTTGACATACGACCTGGTAAAATTGGACTGTTTAAGTTCAATAAGATTGCACTAATTATGGCAGATTGCATACTCTTCTGGATACTGGTTTTCATTGCAATGGAGAGTGTGATATAGTAATCATCAATGAAGAATGCAATAGACTCTACTATGATCATATCAGCATTATTAGGGACAAACTGTGTCAAGCCTTCACTGATGATTGGAAGGACGCCACAAAATCCACCAAAACTTTTATCAGTGATGACAAAGTTATGAAACAACTTAAAAATTGAGTTGCGGGGAATATGACCTCGGCGTGTGGCTGGCCGGCTTTGGGGTGGAAGCCTTCGCCGACGACGCCGGCGTATGGCCTTCCGCCTTGCGCGCCAGCTCGACGCACCGCCGGATGTAGTGCCCGTCCATGTCCCCCGCCTGCGCCTGGCACCGCACGCCGGCTGCGAGCCCGCGGCCTCCAACCCCCACAGTTGCGAGGCGAGCGAGGGGAGGAGCGGCCATGGAGGCGGCGCGGACAGGGCGCGGAGCGATGTGGGGGCGCGCGACGAGGGAGGAAGCCATGCCCGCCGATCGGAGCAGACGAGCCTAATCCAATGGAAGCGGAGAGTCGTGCGTGCAGAGAGCCGGTCCCCTTGACTGAGCGGAGAGTTCGGATGGGTTGGTCGCGGACACAAATTACCTGTCAGCACAGCAGCCGGCGTGGTCTGGCCTCTAGCGAGTTGGTGCGCTTCATCACGTGAGGAGGATCCGCTCCCAAGGGCCAACGCCATCTCCACGCCGCCAAGCGCGCGGCCCCTCGCCGCCGGCTTCGGCGCCGCGCTGCCATCCTCGTTGTTTCTCCCCTCCCTCCCCTGTCCCCAACCGTAGCGTTGCGCCCATCCTCTTGTGTAGCCGCTCCAAGCGACCTCTGACCCGGAGCTGCCTTCCCCGGATTCGGCCATCGCCTCTCATTGTTCCTCACCGTCCTTGAAGGGTGGTCGCGGGCGCCGGCGGCCGCCGGCCGCCGCGATCGGGCAGGGGCCACCCCCGTAAAAAAAAGTGGCCTGTTTTCGCTTTTATCCTGGGCCAAGCCCAGTTTAGCCCCTTTTCTCCCGTTTGTGCAGAGAGAGCAGAGGAGCCCGTTCTACGATTCCGGCCCATACGGCACCACCTGCAGTTCTGCTGAGAATTCGGAATCCAGCTACGAATTTCGTCGTTAGCATCCTTGTTCGTGCGTGCTAGAATCCAAAAGCGTCACTCCGCCGAGGAAGAAGAGGCAGCGGAACTCCCTCCACGTACTTGTCATCTCATCTCAACCCACACAAATCGAATCGTGCTGTGCAGTAGCGCTAAGGAAGCAGCTCCAACCTCCAAGGTGGGACCGTGGGAGGCCTCGGCTGACAGACCAGGTAGCCGTCCCTCCTCTATCCATCCCTTCACTCGTTCTCCCGTCTCACCGCTTCCGCTGTTTCATCGACAGCAAGAGGTAATTACACTTCCCTGCGTCTTGGTACAGTTCTAACAATCATGCTTTTGGACTAGGATGACGTTGTTTTGCCAGCTTGTGAACTGGATTATACATGCTACTTATAGTAGTTTAATAGGAGTACAAGTGAAGCTATGATTTCTTTCTGATGATGCTATGTGCGCTGCTGTTAGATATACTTGGTAAAGGTTGCCAGCACATTATTTCCAGAGTCGGTTACTTGTTTTTATCTTGCTGCTTTGGAAAACTTAGCCTGAGAACCTGAATAACAGTTAGAAGATTAATTCGATTTTGTGTCCTTTTGATTTCTTGATCACCAATTCTGTGCCGCTCGTCTTTCTTTGCTCTAGGAGAGGAAGATGAGCTCGTTAGACGCCACAAGAGCCGAGCTTGGCCTCGTTGTTCTGTACCTGAACAAAGCCGAGGCTCGGGACAAGATTTGCAGGGCAATTCAGTACGGGTCAAAGTTCATCAGCAATGGGCAGCCTGGCACCGCACAGGACGTCGATAGAACGACTACCTTAGCTCGCAAAGTTTTTCGGCTTCTCAAGGTCGTATACAATGTTCTGTTCGTGATAAACGCAAGTGACAGCACTGTATCACACAGCTGATTTGGATTTTGTTGTTTCATCTTGGATTTCCAGTTCGTCAATGACCTGCACACACTTATCAGCCCACCTGCCAAAGGGACTCCACTTACACTGGTCTTGCTTGGGAAGGTACGCTTTGTTTTCTTCAGTCACCAGGAATCCCTTCTTGTGAAAATGATGATTCAGTTCACCTGCTACTTGTACATTGCAGTCTAGAAATGCTCTGCTTTCGACGTTCTTGTTTCTGGATCAATTTGTGTGGGCAGGACGAACAGGGATAATCAAGGTTTGTCAATATGTAAACAGCTTGTTCGCCTTGCAATGTGTTGACCCATTGCCTGATTTATGATTTATTGGCATGATTTTCTTCTGTTCTTGTCGGTAGAACAAGGAGGCAACGGACCGGGTTTCAAGGTTGTCCCTGTACTGCTGGATGGCTTCTTCTGTCTGTGGAGGTTTAGTTGAGGTAAGCATGATTCATAGCTTGTTCATCCAAATCTCTACATCCTGTTTTTACTTTTTGAAACAAGGCAGGAGCGCTGCCATCAATCATTAAGAAGGAACAGAGTTACAACCTAAACTTTCAAAGAACTAACACGCATTAATCTCTACGTTCTCCCACGAATTGATTTTATATCTGTCATTTGACAGCTTGGAGAACTTAAAAGGCTATCGAAATCAATGAGGAAGCTCTCTAGAGAGCTGAGGGATGTTGATAAATACGAGGTACACAATGCTTCCATTTGTTGCACCAACTGAATGACTGATCATGAAAACACAGAGAATATGCAGATAACTTTTCGACCTTGCTTCTTCTGTGGTGTCTCGCAGAATGAACAGTACCGCAGCAAAATGCAGCAGTCAGATGCACGGCTCCTGGCTCTAGTCAGGGCCGGCATGGACGTGGTGGTGGCAATTGGGCTTCTTCAGCTGGCACCCAAGAAGGTTACTCCGAGAGTGACAGGTGCATTTGGGTTCATCACCTCACTCATCGCCTGCTATCAGGTAGGTTCTGTCTCTGTTTGTTGCACAAATATGTGTTCTTCAGGTATGTGAGTGAAATCCTAATGATTCGTGCTCAATCCATCCATTGCTCTCATGGCTCTGCAGCAACTTCCTTCGCGTGCTCCTGCGGCCAAACTCAAGGCATGAGATTGAGGCGTGTTACTGTTGTAGCCCAAAGGATGTCATCAGTCATCACTCGATTTCAGATCTGTATTTCACAATGGATCGTGCAATAATTACATGTGGCAGTATAGATTATACTAGAATAGTATTGCCATGGGAGTAATAGTATGGAGCCAATCAAAGTAGCATCTTCTGCACAATAATGGACATGGTTGTTTCGTATGTTCACACGAGGTCTCCAATCTCCTTTCTAGAATTGTACATCTTAGTAGAAAACCGCACGCATGTTTGAAATGTTTAACGCAACATTACTCACATAAAAAACGAAATTGCTCAAAAAGTAAATCTAAGAGAGAATCAGTTGCAGTTCCCGCACGGGCCATTCGTCCAGCCCATATCGACAGCTTGGTGGCCCAAAAAAAGACGAGAATTAGAGAGCCTGCTTCTCCGGCGCATTCTCCCCCGTTCTTCCCAGGTGCAGCCGCCGCCGATCTGGTGTCTGTGTATGTCAGCGTCGAGAACTCGTATGTTCTTGTATCTGCACTGCAAATTCAGCAATTGATATCCATAGGAGCGGAGGCCGGAGGAGGGATAGTATTGCCATCGTCGCTGATCCAATCGAAGATGAGCCACTGGCGGCAATACGTGTACCTGCTGGTGAACAACTTCACCCGAGGAACATACCCTCTGCGCCGCATCGACGCGTCCGATCTCTTCTTCTCAAGCAACCCTGCCGCCGTCAGCAGTAGCATGAGACTGCCTCTGGAGGAAGCTGAGCTGCCTGAACACTTGATCGCGTTCACGCCTTCCCGCAATGTGTACGGGACGACCGGGATGCTGGACTTGTTCACGCTGTTCGGCCACGGCAAGACGAAGAGCCTCATCGCCGGCGCGGACCAGAAGGGCTCCACCTTCCTCTACGACCTCCCACTCTCCACGAGCCGAAGACGTACGACCCCGTCTCCCTCGCCGTCGGCGACGCGCTCTACGTCATGGACAAGAGGCCACGCCGCGACGGCAGCTGCTTCGAGGCCCTCGTCTTCGCCGACGATCCCAGGGACATGTCGCCGTCGCGGGGCTGGCGATGGGAGCGCCTCCCGCCGCCGCCGTACGTGCACGCGCCGGGCTACGGCCCCACCACCGGCATCTCGTCTTACGCTCTGGTCACTGGATCCAGCATCTGGATATCCACGCCGGGAATTGGCACGTACTCCTTCGACACGGCCAAGCGCGAGTGGAGCAAGGCCGGCGATTGGGTGCTGCCGTTCCATGGCCGCGTCGACTACCTCCCGGAGCACCGGGTATGGCTGGGCTTCTCGTCTCAGGACAACATGCCATTGCTCTGCACGTCCAATCCCAGAACTGCGTCTGCAATGACAGGGCCAGGATTGCTGCACGGCGGCTGGGAGGATCTTCGCGCGGAGGAGGATTGGATACTGAACAAGTCGGACCTGGTGCATCTAGGGTCTGGTAGGTTCTGCGTCTCCAGGTTCTTCCAAAGAGAGCACAAGGTAGCGTCTGAAGACGGCGGCTTCATCTGCACAAAACGTGATAAGTTCGCCGTGCTTACCGGGCTGGCGGTGCAACGCAACAGAGTGAACGGGGAGCCTGAGATGATCAAGCACAGGTCACTACTTTACAGGTTTGATGGCATTGCAGACATTTGGGCGTTTTGAGTGGCCATCGACCATCCAATGGCGTAATTCAACGCGATTTTTTTTTTGCATCTATAATAGTGTTCTTTTATTACATATATTTGTCACCTGATTGATCCTCACCGTAGTATTTTTTTTCCTCTTTAATCTCGCTAACCTACTAAAGAATTCGTGCCGGATTTGTTTGTACTTTGGGCCCAGAAATTTTGCTCATTGCTAACAACTGGACTTTTTTATCATGCCATTCAAACATTATTTTGTCGATAATCAGCTAAGTATTTCCAGCATAACGTTAAAAAGGAGTGGATGCCAGGGCAAATCTGCATGCTCAGATGACTTTAACCTCCTAATCCGTTTCTCTTGCCATTGATCAGAAGAAAGAAGCACGCTGGAATGATTTTGAAACCTCGACAACAGTTTCTCTGCATGCGGAATGCAGAGATAACTGGAATGTCAAGTGTTATGACCACTACTTCTGGTTATGACATGCATAAAAGGACCTATCCTTCAGATGAGTCAGAAAGAACGCTTGAGGAAGTACCGTCTGAAACTAAATGGTCATTTATTCTGTACACTGGACATCCACCAGAAGCATACAATGGTTTCTTATGATTAAGCCATAATCTCATTCACGTTCTCTGTACACATAAATAGGACATGCTAATCTTCAGATCATATAGTACGAATAAACCCAGCTTCGGCATCAACAAAGTAAGACCGGCCAAGCACTTTACTCTAATATACTATAATCAATCTTCTCATCCCACAAATACTGAGGTGAAAGTTTGCAATATCGGCGGAAGCCAAACCCAAATTCCCCTGGGGCTGGGAATGGATGCAGAACAATGGACCTAGGATGACATATATCACAGAGAATCTCAAGCTTGTCATGTCCACATGCACATGTATCCTTGACACAATGACGGTTGCACATCTCACAAATACGATCCGCTGGAAAACAAAGGAACAAAGACAACGTAAGAGAACGATTGTGCAACACATTGTAAAAATGTTTGTGATAGAGACATACATTCGCCATTTCGACGGGTGCCCCACCCAAGAGGAAAACCAAGAAATGTGTAGGCTTCAGTAACTGGTTCATCTGAAAACACAAGAAACAAAAGTTGATTCAGCCGAGAACAGACCTGTTTTCTTTGTTTTGTACTATGCAATGATTGGCGTGAAGGAATATGGCGAACAGAGGGAGTTCAGATCCTGGGCATCGTCCACATAATGGCATGCCTTCAGATAATAATCCAAACTGACAAAAGGGAACAATCTTCCAGTTGAAACATATGTGTTGTGACAAGCAGAGTTGGTTTGGTTAAATTAGCAAGTAGACACGTACCTAAGGGAGTGCATGTGACAATCCAACTGAAATTCTCTCTAACAACGAGCTCAAAGAAGAAGAGAGTTCGTGGAGTGGGCAAGAATTTGAAGCAGCCATAGCGCTTCCGACGAGCCACAAAGTTGCCATGAGTCCAGCATTGGCCATTGTGAAAACCACTGTATATAGTCACATCACCAGGGGCAGGTTCATACTCATAGCCCTGATCAACAAACCAACAATGAGAAAAAGAAATAGGTACATGGTGCAAGGGAATAGCTTGATTGAGTAAGGAATAACATATCACCATATGCGTAGAGTTGTAGTGATCAAGGCAATCCTTCACTAGGTTGCGAATGTAAGCTAAGCACCCCTCGCGCCCCCCTAGCACAGCTCTGACATAAAAGACCATACACACGGTCGGAACCGGAGAGATTGGAATCGGATAAACTTTTCGGATCCATCGATTGAATGGACGAAGATGACGGGGAGAAGGGTTACCTCTCACTTTCCTCCATAGCTCTCTGAGCTTGAAGAACACCCCTCGCGCCCCCCTAGCACAGCTCTGACATAAAAGACCATACACACGGTCGGAACCGGAGAGATTGGAATCGGATAAACTTTTCGGATCCATCGATTGGGTGGACGAAGATGACGCGGAGAGGGGTTACCTCTCACTTTCCTCCATAGCCCTCTGAGCTTGAAGAACGTCCATGGGCTCACCCGGGCGGATGGGCTGAGGATCCGGTCGGGGAAATTGTGTTGAGGCGGGCGACAGCCACGCGAGCAGGCTATACAGGGCGGTCAGCAGCCACTTGCGTACGCTGAGGTACATGGCGATCAACCAACAAGAGGAACCAAGCCACGCTGGTCTGGTTCCGACGAGGCGACAAGTCTCCTCCGCCACAGCCATGGCTGTTCCGGGACCTGATCGCTCGTTTCGAAGAGCGAAGGGGCGGCGCCGCGGGAGAACAGCTATGAGGGGGAGAAGGACGGACATCGCCTTGGGCGCGTATGAGTTGTGACAGCTGGGTCTCAGTTTGAATGGGCCTGGGTGCAATCGTGTGTTGGGCTGCAAATAACGCACCTTGCTTGAAATTTACTATATCACTTCTGAAAAGGTTTCTTCTATGTTGAGCTTAAAACTCGTTTAAACCCAGAATAAATCGTCCAGCAGTGCTCTTCATAAATTTTAAAGAGAATCAGGCATACATGTAATTTGGGGCAAGCACATGGATGGACATACACAACAAGTTTGACCCTACCAAGGACGACCAAAACAAGCGTACAATAAAAGATCGCAGGGTGGATTATTCAGAACCAACAAGGAACTGCAAACACAGAATCAGTACCAGTTGAAATTGTACATACGTTTTGGGTTGTGACATCCATCCTAACAAGACAAGTAGACAACAAAATACTATAGAGGATGCCCTTAAGGCCTTAAGTCATCTAGAGACGGTGAGAAAACAGGAGACAATAGATCTGAAAACAGTCTTAATGCTAGCAGGCTGACGCCAACAAGAAAACCAGAACACTGCCCAGGGACAGGCTGATAGGTTCTTAACTTCTTCATATTTTGGTGAGTGTTATAGTATTTTTCAGCACATAGTATGAGATGTCCAGCAAAGCACTCAACCTGCCCACAATATTGTCACCATCTTTGTATATGATTTCAGTAGACTTTAGCTGCGGATACTGAAAATCCACCAGATTCTGAAACTGAGAAGACGTCTTCTTTAAATCCACCTTTCCTTTCCTTCTCGCGGAACCTTTTCGGTGCTGTTTCCAACACAAGTACTATTCATTTAGGTGACCAGTAACACACTAAAATGAGCAAGAGTTACAGTGAACTAAAAGAAGAAAAAAACACCATACCGTGCAACAGCGAACAGTAAGCTTCTCCAAACTGGGAGATTTATGCAGAAAGTGTCTCAGTAGCTGGAACTTGTTACTCAAATCACATTCATCCAGCAGTAAGCTTCTCAGGTTCTCGAAGATTGGGAGTTCAACTTGTTCTACATCTGGAGCAACCTGAAATCAAAATGAAAGTAGATAAATCGTCGACATATGACCCGCACATAGAATTCTAAAACAAGATAAGCACACGTTATATTCAGGCTTTGGTTCAGTGCTACTCCGGAGAGAGTTGCACGATTGCCGATTGGTTCCTTCAATCTTGTGTTCATCATACAAAAACAACATACTCCCAATTTGGAGTATATACTAATTTGGTCGGCATGTTTTCAAATGATATTCAACTAGTTCCTCCTAGTTTTACACTGATGAGTAAAGAAGTTAGCATGGTTGGACATAACACATCACTGCATTATAATTGATCCAACATTTTTACATTTTTTGCATGGTATAACAAAAGGTTAAAACTATGAACAACTCCATTCTCTAACAACAGATGTTGCATTGTATATTGGATTAGTCGCAAGAAATTACAGCACATGCATTACACTCAATAAACTATATATAATATAGTTGTGGGTCCAAAGTAGAGAGTGATAAAGGAAATTTAGCAAATGTGCAAAAAAGCGCATACCATGGCCTTGAAACCTGACAGCTCCAAAGTTGACACATTAGTCAGGCCATTAAGAAACTCGCGATAATTTCTAACTTGGGTACCAGTTGAAGTCCAATAGTCAACCTCAATCACAATGGATGCCTTAACAAGGGATGTCATTTCGCTTATGGAAATACCAGAACAAACTGAGCCTGGGGAATCACTCATGCCCAGGAGTAGTAGGCAAGTAACAGCAGGGGCTGTGATAACCAGAGGATGTGCATTGTTGCCACCATCAATAACCAAGCTCTCTAGCGTGGACGATGTGATCACGGAAAGTTGCCTAGCAGAACAATTTTTCAGAACCAAGCTCTTTAGTGAGTGAGAGATGATCTCAAGAAAGTTGCAACTGCAGTCTTTCAGCTCCAAATCCTCCAGATATTGGCACCCTAAAGTTACATGCTTTGCAAAAAGATCATTCAGACTTACATTGGAAAGATGTAACCTTCTGAGGCGCCATGATCTACAGCTAAATCCCTCGCGCTGAATGCCAGGTGCCAGGGCGCTGTACTTGACGGCATGACGGATCCATCTAGCCGCAGTTTCACGCCGAGAATAGGAGTATCTGCTAGTCGCATGCAGCCGGAACGTATCCAAGTGTGCAAGGGAAATGTTATTCGTAAGCAGGTGGTCGGCGAAGTCCTGAAACTTTTCCCACTCCTCGCTACTAGTATCGCCGTTCGCGTCTGCTGCCTTGAACTCCTCGTCGTCAACGTCGAGGCTCGGCACGGAGCGCCAGAGGTCGGTCCACCTGGTGGAGAGCACGCACGTTTGCACCACCTGGCGAGCCTTCATGAAGGACATGATGTGGTGGATGATGCAGTCCGGCAGGTCGCTCAGCCGATCGACGGCCAAGATGTCGCCGCAGCTTGCAGCACGGATCCGCTTTCTTGCGGCATTAAGCTCCATGGATTGTCCTGCTCTGATGATTTCCTCTGTAGATTACCAAAACAAGCATACAAAACATCAAGATGTGTTTTGGGTACCAGGGGAATCCGCATTTCTACTTACACAAAGAGCACATGAAATCTGAATGGGTTTAAAGTTGCTAGATCGGGAACTGACGCAAGATTTCAAGAAATCTGGGTCGGTTTAAAGTTGCATTAAACTTGATCTCATACTACATGAAAGATTAAAGAAGCAAAGGTTCTACGAGCCTAGTAGTACGGAAAGCAGCCGAGAGATGCGCCCATCGGAAGGGGGGCTTACCCAGTGCCTCGCGCAGACTGTCGCCGGAGAAGACGCAGCTGTGCGACGATCCTCCTGATATTCTTCAGCAGCGAGGCGGGTAGGAAATGGAGGGAAATGAGAGAAGTTGAGAACGGGAGGGGCAATAGAGGGATATTCGAAAGAGGGAAATGAGAGGCTTCTTGTCCAAGGCGTGGAGCGCCGCCCGAGGAGCCGACCTGTAGGCCTGCGCAGCCTTTGACAGGTCGGTGGTCGGAGACACGCCGCCCGCCTGGTGCATGACATGACAGCACGCCCCGGTTCCTACACGTGTTCTGCACGCCCGCGGACAGAACGGCACGGCAGGACGACCAGCGCTCTGTTTGCTGCATTTTCGATAGCACCGGATCGATCGAACGCGTCTCCCGGTCGTTTTTTTTTTCGGTCCGACTGAGGACGAAACTTCGCCGAATGGCGGTGTGCTCGATCGGAGTCAGTACGCATGGCCGCAGTATTTGTACTATTTCTTTGTCTAGGTTTATAACATCTTCTATCAATTTGGATAAATCTTTTGTCTAAATTAATAGTATCTTTCATGGTAAAAAATTAAAACATCAATTATTTTGGAACAAAACGAGTAGTTTTTTCTTGCAAATGAGGCTGTTCGGCAGGCTGCAGCTGCAGCTGCGGCTGCAGAAAAATAACTGCGAACACTGTAGCTACT
>LAPY01002747.1:12976-32782 GCA_000970635.1 Eragrostis tef
TGGGGGGGGGGGGGTAATGGATGAGTTCACACTCCATGAAAACAATAACATGGATTGTTGGCGTCACATGAGTGTCGTAATCTGCTTTACAAATTACCAGTGGCGGCTCTACAGATGCATGGGTTGGAAGCTACAAGTACACACAATCAGGAACAAGATATCCTCAGCCCATTTTTATGGATACTAATAAGTCTTCAGTGTGGTCCATCGTTATTCTGTGATATATATAGTACGTAATTACACAAGAACTAGAAGAACAGAGGAAGCAATACAGCAAGAACAGGCTGAACAGCCAAAAGAATAAACAAATATAAGGCGGGATGTCCGCGGGAAATTTTCAGTTGAAAGTCAGAGAACCAACCCCATTGCAGCTGCCAAACAGGAAGTTCACGTGCGTGCGGAATACAAGTATTCAACAGAAGAGAACCAGAGATGAGTAGTGCCCGCGGCCGGATGACCTTTTAGTTGACGAGCCTGCAGTTCTTCCTGATCTCGCCCTGGAAGCCTGTCTTCACCTCGATGCCGGCCATCTTGACGAACGCCTTCTTGAACTTGCCCTCCCACAGCCCGGAGACGAAAGCGTTGTCCTGCACCATCTTGGCCGTCGCCGTCGAGGCCATCAGCGCGGCGTCGGTAGTGAAGAGCACCTTTTTGTCCAGCACGTTCTTGTAGTACTGGTTGTCCAACCCGTTGGGTGTCACGACGTCCTGGTTCACGGTGGGGTCGTTGGCCGGGGTCGGGTTCGCCGGGCACGTCTTCCTGAGCGTGTTGGCAAAGCCGGTGTCAATGTCGGAGGGCGCCGCGAGGCGGTCGGAGACGAAGGAGGAGCAGTGTGAGCGGCCGACGGTGTGGGCCCCCGAGAGCACCACCATGTCGTCGACGTCGAGCCCTTTCGCGGCGAAGCTGGTGATCAGCTGGTTGAGGTTGAAGAATGGCGGCGGCAGGTTGTTGAGCGCCTCGGAGGAGCTGGAGACGCGGCCGGCGGGGGGGCGACGATGTCGGCGCAGGAGACAATGCCGGGGCAGACCGCCTCGACGGCGTCCTTGGCGGCGTCGATCACCTCGAAGCCGCGCAGGCTTGGGAAGTTCGGCGGGCTTCTCTTCTCCGGCTGCGGGTTCGCTGGTGTCGGGTCCAGGAGGACAGAGCCGTCGCATCCCTAAAGATATATACATCTCGCGTCAAACTCGATCACACATTCTCTTGGCAACATTTTATTTATACAAAGAAAAGCATTTCTTGGCACGTTATATTCGTTTCATCGTGTGTGCGTACCTGGACGAAGCAGTCGTGGAACAGCATGCGGATGAGGCCGGCGCCGATGCCGGCATCCTTGTAGACGAACTTCTTCACCTCGTCCCTCACGATGGCCTCCACACGGGGGCACGTCTTCTTGTAGTAGCCCACCTGCAGCCCCTGGCACGCCGACGCCAGGGCAAGGACGCATGCCACCACCACGGCGAGCCTGAATGAAGCGGCCATTGTCATTCTTGCTCTTTTGAGTGAGTGCGCGAGCTGAAGTGCTAGTGCCAAGAGCAGATGAGAAGTGATGGACTGCTGATCTCGTATGCATGGATCCTATTTATAGATGCAGAAAGTGGCTAAGGCAGATGATGATGTCTTCTCGCTCTGATCTTTTCAGTGACCGAGTAGTATGAGCTCAAGTAGTGCTACTGCGAAGAGCGCAGATGAGAGCTGATGAATCGAGGTTCTGGTATGCATGGATATTTATAGATGGAGGAGATAGTGAGCAGACGATGGACCGGACGTTGTTAGTGGGAGGATGCAGGGTGTATTATAGGAGCAGCAACTGATTATCTGTCTAGCTGTAACCTGTTACAGAACATGGAGCGAAACCGAAAGTAGGTCGGCATTTGACCTGCAGAACATACTCGTTTTTGCTCTGGCTCCATGTTGTGTGCTGCCTCTGGTTTATTCCTTCGGTTCGTTGGCTGAATTTCTCTCTTGCTCCTGGCAGTGTTCCATCCATTGCAAATAGTATGATTTGTTTGCAGCCAATTTGCAGTGTATCTCTCTCATTCCATTGAAAGTAATTTGTTACCTAATATATTCCTTTACAATGATTTGTTTCCTTCATGTGCTCCTTCATGTGCTTACGCTCTTTAATTGAAAGCCTGTTTCTACGAATAGCATAAAATTTCTTTCCACATAAAGAAAATTATTTCCACAAATGACACAAAAGAACTCTTACATCTCCTCTGAAACGGCTCCCCTGAGGTGACTTTCCTTCTGCGTCCGCATGTAAAAATCAAGTCTCTTTTAATCAGGCCTGGGCTGAAACAGTACACACTGTTAACTTGTAGGAGCAGTCAGAATGATTACCAAGGCTCTTGGTTCATCACAAGTTACACAGAACTCGTACTCAGGTATCCTCTCAGCAATGCCTTGTTGTTTCAATCTAACAAATGGTCATAATAATACAGGGCACCTACCAGCACTTTTTTTTATTATCTGAACTGGAGTATAAAGTTGGGCAGCTCACTACAATACTTGATAAATTGTTCAGTCCATTTTAGCATCAAAATCAATCTCTCGCCATCCACAGTTCTAATATTTGTGTTCAGATGTGAGTAGTCGTTTTGCTTTCAGTTCAGCTCCTCCCTACATTAATTTTGTTTCTCTTCCACTTGTAAAAATCAGTTTAATGTCAGCTTCTATGAGTGCTTCGTTTGCCCTCTTGAATTCCTTTTTAGCCACGCTATGCAGTTTTTTAATCGACAAGTGACAAGTGATGGAACCTATTAGCTTAGCTATTGAATCCTTGAGACGTTCAGGCGGCTGATTAAGAGAGGTGTTAATTACAAAAAAAAAATTAAGCCCAGCCCAATTGGAGAGGGGCAGAGCCAGCCTCAAGAGTGGCAGAGATCCGTTTCCCATCTTCTAATGTCACCTATCATAAAAACAAAAATCTCCTAATGTTACCTTCAATCGGAAACATTATTTCCTCTCTAGAAGGAACTCGGATTCAAAACCTGCATTTTGTACATACTGGAACGGCGTCGAATCTGGGAGAATGTATAGAATTTTTGGTGTGTATTCTTAGCTAGTGAATACTTGCGAAAGGGCATGTAACCTAATGGTTACAAAAGGCTCACAGTAGCATCTCACATTTGATGGCGTTGTACTTTTTCAGCAGTAGGCGACGTGACCATCGACAGCGAGACACTAGTGATTACTTCGTCAATCTCGAGAATATGCCGACTCAGTGTTCGAAGATGCTCATAAGAGTAGAGTTCCTGCATGTGCGTTGGGGGAGGGGATTTAGGTGGCCATATCTAATTAGATGATGAATATGAATGGCACCATTTTGGATTGCTTGTTCACTGCTCAAATCTTGCTGTCATCACACGACGCATATACATTTATATAAGGTCTTATAATGCCGTAATACAGTAAATTTTAAAAATTAAAAAATTAGAACAAAGAAGATTCAAATACGAAATTCTATTTATCTATGTTTCTCTTCAAATTAAATCTGGACACTACTTTATATGCGTCCTACATTCGCAAATCAATATATAATACGACAAAATTTCAATTACCTGTTGCTTTAAGCTAAAGTGGAATCACAAATAAGACAAAATTTGTAAGGAATTATTGGGAGTTAAATCAGCTCACTGTATCCCCTTTTAAAATTAATTTCTGCTTCTTGCTTGCACTCCGGCGTTCAGGCAGCTTGGCCATGCCCTCAGCGATATTATCAGTTTACCAGTTGGTTGTGGTCTTGTGAATATGTAAGTTTTTGGGCCTTATGATAATTTTGCAAATAAAACGATGTACTGATCTTTTGTGAGACTTCAAATTTTTAACGTGCCCGGCGCACCAGGCATCCCAGGTAGCTCTGCTCATTCAAGCTCGTGACAGAGTATGATCGAGGTGGCCTGATGGAGGCTTATACTCGATCCCAGTTGTTTGGTTATTGGAACTGAGAACTTGCGGAAATCATCTGGCATTGTACCGCGGCTTATAAATTTTGGTGGACTTCGCAGAAAAATCAGTAATCTGAAGTGAAAATGAACTCTGGTCTTGACATTTTTTTTTGGGCGAGGGACGTGTTGACATTTGGATGAGGTGAAAAATAGGGTTACCAATCGACTCTCACGTTGGACGCTCTGAGTGAGAAACAAAAAGGAAATAAATGAAAAGTTCCTCTCCATGCAAGCAATAAAAGTGGTTGTAGTACTTCCTTTTATATTTGCAATATATCCAAAGAAAGCCGTAATTTACAAAGCTATGGAGACAAAGAAAACGAGTGACCATTGTAATTCAGTGATAGTACATAATTACACAACATTTGAAAGAACAGAGGAAGGAATACAAATAATAAGACAAGAACGCGGGATATTTCAGCCGGAAGCTAGTCAGAGAACCCATATACTGCTGGCAAACAGCAAGAATGCACCTTAGTTGACGAGCCTGCATTGCTTCCTGATCTCGCCCTGGGAACCGGTCTTCACCCCGATACCGGCCATCTTGACGAACGCCTTCTTGAACTTCTGCTCCCACAGCCCATAAATGAAAGCGTTGTCCTGCACCATCTTTGCCGTGGCGGGCGAGGTCATCAGCGCGGCGTCAGAAGTGAAGAGCACCTTCTTGGCGAGGATGTTCTTGTAGTACTGGTTGTCCAACGCGTTGGGTGTCACGACGTCCTGGTTCACGGCGGGGTCGTTGCCCGGGGTCGGGTTGGCCGGGCACCTCCTCCTCAGGAAATTGGCGAACCCGGCGTTGATGTCGGAGGGCACGGCGAGGCGGTCGGAGACGAAGGAGGAGCAGTGGGAGCGGCCGATGGTGTGGGCGCCGGAGAGCACCACCATGTCCTCGGTGTCGAGGCCCTTGGCTGCGAAGCTGGTGATCAGCTGGTTGAGGTTGAAGATGGGCGGCGGCAGGTCGTTGAGCGCCTCGGCGGAGCTGGACACGCGCCCGTCAAGGCGGCCGGCGGGCATGTCGATCTTGAGCGTGAGCCTGGTGAGGAAGTAGGCGGCGTCGCGGGCGGCGAAGGCGACGATGTCGGCGCAAGAGACCACGCCGGGGCAAACCTTCTCGACGGCGTCCTTGGCCGCGTCGATCACATCGAAGCCTCGCAGGCTGGGGTTGTTTGGTGGGCTAAGCTTTTCTGGTTGTGGGTTTGCCGGTGTCGGGTCCAGGAGGACAGAGCCATCACATCCCTAAAGATATATATCTCGCATCAAACTTGTTCACATTCTTTTGGCTGAGTTACTTGTATGCGCATGCTACACAGTTATTGTGAGTGCGTACCTGGACAAAGCAGTCGTGGAAGAGCATGCGGATGAGGCCGGCGCCGATGCCGGCATCCTTGTAGACGAACTTCTTCACCTCGTCCCTCACGATGGCCTCCACGCTGGGGCACGTCTTCTTGTAGTAACCCACCTGCAGCCCCTGGCACGCCGACGCCAGGGCGAGGACGCATTTGGCTGAGTTACTTGTATGCGCATGCTACACAGTTATTGTGAGTGCGTACCTGGACAAAGCAGTCGTGGAAGAGCATGCGGATGAGGCCGGCGCCGATGCCGGCATCCTTGTAGACGAACTTCTTCACCTCGTCCCTCACGATGGCCTCCACACGGGGGCACGTCTTCTTGTAGTAGCCCACCTGCAGCCCCTGGCACGCCGACGCCAGGGCAAGGACGCATGCCACCACCACGGCGAGCCTGAATGAAGCGGCCATTGTCATTCTTGCTCTTTTGAGTGAGTGCGCGAGCTGAAGTGCTAGTGCCAAGAGCAGATGAGAAGTGATGGACTGCTGATCTCGTATGCATGGATCCTATTTATAGATGCAGAAAGTGGCTAGGTCAGATGATGATGAACTGGACGATGTTTGTTGGATGATCCAGCGTGTATTACGAGGGCAATAACTGATTAGCAATCTAGCTGTAGGCAGTTGCAGAACATGGAGCGAAACAGCAATTAGGTCGGCATTTGACCAGCAAGTCCCTTAATCGCTTGCTCTGGTCACATGCTGTGCCGCCTCTTGTTTCTCCGTACGTCTATACGTTGACCGAATTCTTTTTTCTCTTCCTGAGAATGTTCCATTGCAAATATGATTTCTTTGCAGCCAATTGCACTGTATCTCTCTTATTCTGAGAGGAAACATAAAAACTTGTAGGTAAAGAAAAATATATTTCATTAAGCAAATAAAAACATCCCAGCTCTACATTTATTAAAGGGTGTCTCTAGACATTCGTTATTAAAAAAAGTTTGAAGGGAAGTGCGAACACCATTTGGCATTTCGCGACAGCATTTTGAGAAAAGTTTATAATTTTTTTTAACAGAAGAGTAACGTTTAAAAATTTAACAAGCAGTAACATTTATCCAATTGCCAAAAATCTCCACCCATGTATGGCAAAAATGTCTCTTGTCGTTGTTTCAAGTCAGTTAACATGCAAGCTTCATGGCACATCGCATAATTGAGTCCAATGAGGAGTGCTCCTGAATATTACGCTAACAACAACGACTGATAAGTAATTCAAAATCTAATATATTCCTTTTACTAAACTCAAATCAAGTTGTGTACTTGGATAAAATTTAATTTCTTGCCAAAATGATCCGAAAGAACCTTTCTTACGCCCCCTGATGTGATCTAGGACACTTAAGTTATATTACAGTACTGTGATCTTCATTCAGAATTCAGAAATCAGTTTTCCTCTCTAGGACCTCTCATTCAAAATCTTCATTATTTCATACGTAGTAAATGATAGGCATTTTGAAGAAAAAAATGAAATATAGTATAATGTAACTAAGCATGAGCATCCAGAAAGTTGACTTTCAGTTTTGCACGTATGTCATCACCTCTTGTTGGTTGACATCTGGTACTCTGGTAGCCAAACAGGGCCACCAACATTCCCTGGCTTCTCCTTCAAATAATTGGTGTTTAATCATTGATACAACTGCGATGAATTCTGACTCCGCTAATTGTTTGATTAATTTTTCAGTAGCTATAGCTGTTACCCTTTCCAACAGGATTATTAGTCCCATGTTGGACATTAGTGTATGATATGTTGCGGTCCCTTTATTCATTGTTTAGACATCTATATAGCATACGGTTTTATGTTGATTCGTTCAGCTTTTTATTTTTTTTTTTACAACTCAGACTCTCAGAACACACGCACTCACCTTATGAACGCATATACACAAATTTTTCAGATTGATGAAGTCACTGTCAACGGCCATGTCGCCTACCGCTAAAAGCATAACGCTGTTAAATCCTAAACAATTCGCTCCGCCGAGAGGCGAACCCAAAACCTTAAGTGCTACTGAGGCTCTTGTAATTAACAATACTAAGCTACAAGGCCCTTCAATTTTTCATGTTGATAGGGAGGGTAAAATAAAAATCAAATTGAGACCGACTTGTGAGGATTGGGGGTTATACAGTTTTCTCTTTTTGTTACTGCAACCTTCCCTAGTAAACTATTCTCGAATTCAAAGGTCGACTTGTTATTCAAGAAATGGAATTTCCTCAAGAACAATTACATGTATTACTACAGAACTTCATCATAGTATTAGATACGAGCAATTGTTTTAAAATTGAACTAGCACTGCACTAACTAACTACTTCAATCAAATGTGTGATCTCAAGCGCTAAACTCTTCAATCCGATGGCAGAAAAGGGAACTGCAAAATTCTGATGACAAGGGATTGGCAAAATTCCGATGGCAAATAATGGTGCATCTCTGGATGTTCAAAAGGTGTTTTCTCGGTGTCTCAGCCTATATATTTTTCATTCATTTCCCTCTCTTCATGGCGATACAATCATCAATCCTTGCAATGTTTCCACAAGGACGAAGAGGTCCAAGACAACACCGAGAGCAACGATTTGATCACCTTTTTCCTTCCTTGCCAACATTCAGTTAATAGATCCTTGTTTGCGGTCAGCAAGATGTTGCTCAAAATCTCAAAATATATGATCTTCTTAATGAAGAACAACCTAGTTCCTCCTAAGTTTGGATCTCAGTTTTTGTTTTATCTCAAAGCGCATGACGGGTAAGTTAACTAAAATTTTGAACACAAGAAACATTGAACGTAAGTTCCACAATGTGCACTGACGTCTCTCATATGATCTGTATTGGATATTTGAACAAATGCTTTAAAAAGCAGAACGGCACATAATGAAGGTCCATAATTATTCATTCCACTTTTAATGGATTGCCACTTGACCCTTCAAACAAGGAAATAAACCGTTGGAAGTAGACCTTCAATTAGATTATTTTTACAAGTTTAAGGACACTATGACTTCAAGAAGGGAAGCAACAAAATGCATCTGGACTTCCTCATCAATCGCCATGAAGAGAGGGAAATGAACGAACAGAGACTTGATACCATGTTTCTCTGCAAACCTAAGAGAGTGATAATATACATAGTTGCACACAAATCGACCCGCATCATCTGAAGGCATCACGTCATAGCCCATCTGTTGGAGGGACTTGGTCATCTCCTTCACTGGCAATGTAGTCTGCTTGATCATGAAAGCAAAAAGGAGTTCAGTTCTTTTTTCAAGATATGGATTTTTTTTAGCTGATGTAAATAATAAGATTATTAACAGATAGATCAAAACAGAAAGATGTTTCAGCAAACTTCTTGATCTAAAATCTGAGGAACATTTAAGGGCATGTAGATGGTATTTGAGTTTCAATCCTTAGGACTCGGTTCAAACCTGAACTAATTTCCCAAGGCACTAGAAAGGTGCATTAACCTGACAGCTTGCAGAATAACTGCAATGAGCACTAGCATCTGTTTTTTAGTATATGAACGTAAAATCCATCAAGGTACCAATAAAAGGCCAAGTTGTGGTGTACAATTTGGGCTATGGAGGACTATACAGTGTCATACACCAACATTTTTGCCATGACATTAATAGGAAACTTAGTGTGGTATTTCAAAAATTTTCTGGGGCAAAGAGTCACAAACCAAATAAAACCAACACTGCCAAAGGTAACAAGGTAAATGGCAACAAACTTAGTGCAACCTGCACAAGTTCTGGCGTGGTAAATAGTCACCAACCGATCAGAAACTATTAAACTTAACGACATAATGGTAGATTCATGCTTTCCGGTAGAGCTTCTTTAGTTGATCTGTACATAATAGTAAAGCTATACCTGTCTTGTTCGTGAGATGTTTCCATCTGATGAAAAGATAGGGACCCTCTGCAACATGATAAAAATTAAATAACTGAATGAAAAGAGGTTAAGCAAATACTATTTTCGGCCTGTTCGGCTGGGCTGGAAACTCAGCTGGCTGGGGTGAAATCTCTCACAAAATACTGTAGCGCTAGCTGTTGCTACAGTAACCTGTGAGGAGGATTTCAGCCAGCGCTGGCTGCTACCAGCAATACGAACAGGCTCTTTATAAATTATTATGGACATCCTTGTCCAGGTAAAGCTCAAAGGTAAAAATGATAGTAACCTGTGGTTTCCATCCAAGCTCGTCTGGGCAACGGAAAGTAGCTTCGTTAACTGCTTGATTCTCAAGAGCAAACCTTGGTGAACCACTGTTGGCTCCAAAATGCAGCTGAAATGTTCATAATAACCACAAAATAATTGATATAAGCTATAAACTATATATTGAAAGAAGCATTGTGATTTCAAGACAATGCTGCGTTGTAGGATTTAGACATCAATGTGATGGATAGCATCCTCCAAGGTAAAAATTAGGTTCCACATAAGTATCATTCTAACGATTAAGCTTTATTGTCTCCTCACGTTATGCATAAGCTGAATATCTTGAGTTTTATTACATTTCTTCCTTAAGGTAAAGCAAAAAAAAAAATTACACCCAGATTCTATTGGGATAATCACTTCAAAATAAATCCACTCATAGAATTTTTAAGCATGATGACATGAGAAATTAAGAAGATTTTCTATTCAGAGAATATCAGAAATCACTAGCTCAGAACTGTTCCAAACCACGGCACTGTGCTCAGAACTCAGCAATTCCTTGATATCATTCCAAGTCAACAACAGCAGCAACTTATTTATTAATTGCCTCAAATTAGATGGAAAATCTGGTGAAATATGTATTCAACTTTACTGATGGAATCAACTTCACATTAAAATGTTGACCTATAAAAGATGTTAGATGGGGTTTATGTTGACAAAATTTAAAATGTGTTTCCATGCTAAGATGCTCCATATTTTTGTTCCTTTTCTTTGTGTGGAAAATTGTGCTCTTGATTCTAATACTCGAGTAGATAAATCACAATTCTAATACAGCTGAATTACAGACTTTCTCAGATAACTGGGTTTTTGTGCAATAAATATAAGATGAAGCAAAGTTGAGAACGTACCAAAATTACTTGCTGATTCGGTGATTGACATTCTCTGTCGACGATACTTGACTCCAAAAATTCATACAATGGGCCAAGTGCGCTCTGCCCGGCAGCCTCAAGAACAGTGCAGCTTCCAAGCACGAGACCTTTCGGCAAACCTCTCTTTTCCATGAATGATTTGAGATTGCTTACAATTTTCTCAGTTGGGTTCTCAGCAACCCCATGAAACTTCTTGAATCCAGTAACATGAACAGTCACAGCAGAAGGCCCCTCAGAACCCATCGACCTTCCAATACAATGTCAAACAGTGATATACAGTATCTGCCTGAAAAAAACTGGCTAGAAATGCTAATGTTAGCAGAGCAAGAAGCGCACTCAGCAGCATACGGCAATATAAAGAGATGATTAACACGCCCTTAGCCTGCAGGGCAGCAAAGGATGTTTATCAAGGTACCAAAGAAAGTACCAACTGCCCACCATGGACGAATTCAGTGACACATAAAACACGTGAGTGGTACTAAGCAGCAAGTGGTGAACTAGGCCATTCAGCAATATTGTTGCCCCACAGGAAATGTACTAATGTGAGCGAAAGTCGTAACCGTGGTCCAGTGTGCCAATTAGCGTAACAGAGAAACAATAGAATTTGTGCATTAGTTTACACGTATGACGGGCAGCACGCCATGGAGCGGTGAAGTTATCCTGCTAGAGACATCGAACGTGATTGACGCGGACATCGCCCTCGGTTTCATTGTTTCAAACAACGAAAGAGGACACCTTGAATTAATAATCGATTGGATTGAAAAAGTAACCAAATTGACCACTAAAATGGTGGCATCTATCATTTGGATCAGAAGCTCATATGAGTCCGAGCAATTAAGCACCGGAGACGCTGGAAATAAGGAGAGCTAAACTTCCTGATGGCACCGGTAAACAACACCGTGTAGTGTAAGCTAGCAGCAAGCCAGTGGCTGGCATCATCCAGGATTCTAGAATTCTCAGCAGTTTTTTGTTTCTAGAATTCTCAGCTGTTAGCGCACGGCTTTGTTGTAGCCACCACGGTATCAGAGAGCAATACGGTGCCATGTCCAGTGAAAGACGCTGGCTTTCAGCACCGGAACACCCCCGGCCGCGATAAGGCTTCTCCGGACCAAGGAAAGAACGGAGCCAAGAGGGGCCGCATCCCGTTGCACACGGGCGGAGTCGCGGTAAGTACAAGACGGATTTTGATCTCAAAAAACAAGTAAAGGGCCGATTCGAAGAAGGCATAACTCACCTCGCGAGCGGGAGCGAGGCTGGGCGGTGAATGAGAGCTCCGCCGCCTCCGGCAGCCGTCGTCTCCGCGTCTGCAACAATTTCCTCTCGCGCAGGCACGGCAAGGTGAGATGGGGGGGAAACAGAAATGGAGAGAAGTGTGGCAGGGGAGGGGAGCCGGGTCAGTTCGTCCGTCGTCCAGCCGCTTATTAAAAGCGCATCCACGTCAGAGCCGAGGCGAGCCGTTTTTTTTTTTTTTAAAGGAAAGGGCTTTGATATTCTCCATTATTCTGTAAACATCAGTACATATGCAGAAAGACCCATAACAGGTACTATAATTACTCTAAGGTCTTTCTGAAACAAAAAGAGGACATAAAAAAATACAAATTACATCCAGGTCCTCCTGGCAACTCCTACACCGACGACGGAAGAGCCTCCAGCGCCGCCGCACAAGCACCCCGCTCCAGAAGATGCAAATCAACCCGCGCTCCAAAACCAAAGCATTTGTCAGGGACGCCTCCATCTGAGCTGGAACCAGTTGGTGTGAACGGCAAGCCGTCAAGACACCACAGCTAAGATAGGAACAAGGCCTCACAATGTGGATTGATTGACACACCGGCAGTTCACCCGGAGGTCGTCTCAAATCACACACCAATTGAGGAAGAAGAAGTCGAAGCCGTAGATTTGTTGTAAGCATCACCAGGCTCGACTGAACTGCAACTCTCTGAATGGAATTGGGGATCAGCGGAACGCGATCGACCCTATTCAGAGAGGAAAAGCGTCCAACAACCAGCTCTGTCTTGGATTCCCAGCCATCATCACATCTCCATGGATCCCAATCCAGAGCGGTAGAGATGGGAAACAAGAAGGGATTACACCCGCCAGGGAGGAATCTGACGAGGAAGACGGCCATCACGGCAACACCACAAGGGAAATTATAATTAACTATTAGAAACTGCTCACCGGAGCCAAGAACGAAGAACACCACCACCAAGACGAAGAGCAAGGCAGTGGATCTAGGAAGACCCGGCAAACAAGACTAGCTCCAAATCAGCAAAGATTTAGGAAGCCACCACTGCAGGAGTCAACGAACTCACAGCAGCAAGAGCTGCAAAATCTTACGGATCCAGAGCAACAAAGTACTTGATAGAATATACTAATACTACGCCTAAGTTGGATGGGACCCCTTCCCAATCACCACCGGGGAGAGATTGGGAAGGGGCCCGATCAAGAAGGATTGAGAAATCCGAAAGAGGAAGCTGCTACAGAAAAAAGAGGAGAAGGTTCCCGAGAGAGAAGAGACTTGAGATAGGCGAGCCGATTAGGGAGGAGGCCTGGACTGGAGGAGAGGCCTCCGGGCCCGCGGGACAGCGACTCGAGACGACGGCGGACGGCGGGGCCCGCGGGGAAGCGGCACAAGAGCCAGAGCAGGAGGTAAAGCAGGGAGGCGAGCGATGGTCTCAGCCTTTCGGGGGAAAACGTGCGCGCCCAGCGCACCGGCACCGGGACGTCAGCGTTGCCGCTCCGCGGCGCCGCCCGCGCTCGCAGCAGCAGTTGCTTGGCAGCTGGTTTCCACCAGTCGCCTCGCCCGGACCAAGCGGGCCGGGGAGATGGTGTGCCGGTGTGCGCAGCGGACCAACTGGTGCTCATCCATACCATCAATTCAAATTCCATATACGCGCGTGTGGTATCCTGCTCAACAGAAGAACGGCACAAGCCCGCCGAGCGCATCCTTATCGGTTTTCTTTTTCCTGGTGAAGCCGCAGGACGCTCTCAAGCGGCGCGACCAGTTTATGTTCCCACGGAATGGCACAGGGTCTTCGCCGCGCGCAGGGGCAGGAAGGACGCTGTCTTTCTTGTCAATGGATCATCACTGGAAGAAGACGTACGCCGCCTCGCTCTACTTCCACCGCTGTTCGGAAGTGCTGGTGTCCAGCGCAAATAGCAGCACGATTGATGTGGACAGTCTTGTAGTAGTAGTAGTAGTAAAGCTAGAGGCCCAAAAGCAGGCATCTAGCCGGCCCCGGCCCCTGCGAATCTGACGAGGAAGACGGCCATCACGGCAACACCACAAGGGAAATTATAATTAACTATTAGAAACTGCTCACCGGAGCCAAGAACGAAGAACACCACCACCAAGACGAAGAGCAAGGCAGTGGATCTAGGAAGACCCGGCAAACAAGACTAGCTCCAAATCAGCAAAGATTTAGGAAGCCACCACTGCAGGAGTCAACGAACTCACAGCAGCAAGAGCTGCAAAATCTTACGGATCCAGAGCAACAAAGTACTTGATAGAATATACTAATACTACGCCTAAGTTGGATGGGACCCCTTCCCAATCACCACCGGGGAGAGATTGGGAAGGGGCCCGATCAAGAAGGATTGAGAAATCCGAAAGAGGAAGCTGCTACAGAAAAAAGAGGAGAAGGTTCCCGAGAGAGAAGAGACTTGAGATAGGCGAGCCGATTAGGGAGGAGGCCTGGACTGGAGGAGAGGCCTCCGGGCCCGCGGGACAGCGACTCGAGACGACGGCGGACGGCGGGGCCCGCGGGGAAGCGGCACAAGAGCCAGAGCAGGAGGTAAAGCAGGGAGGCGAGCGATGGTCTCAGCCTTTCGGGGGAAAACGTGCGCGCCCAGCGCACCGGCACCGGGACGTCAGCGTTGCCGCTCCGCGGCGCCGCCCGCGCTCGCAGCAGCAGTTGCTTGGCAGCTGGTTTCCACCAGTCGCCTCGCCCGGACCAAGCGGGCCGGGGAGATGGTGTGCCGGTGTGCGCAGCGGACCAACTGGTGCTCATCCATACCATCAATTCAAATTCCATATACGCGCGTGTGGTATCCTGCTCAACAGAAGAACGGCACAAGCCCGCCGAGCGCATCCTTATCGGTTTTCTTTTTCCTGGTGAAGCCGCAGGACGCTCTCAAGCGGCGCGACCAGTTTATGTTCCCACGGAATGGCACAGGGTCTTCGCCGCGCGCAGGGGCAGGAAGGACGCTGTCTTTCTTGTCAATGGATCATCACTGGAAGAAGACGTACGCCGCCTCGCTCTACTTCCACCGCTGTTCGGAAGTGCTGGTGTCCAGCGCAAATAGCAGCACGATTGATGTGGACAGTCTTGTAGTAGTAGTAGTAGTAAAGCTAGAGGCCCAAAAGCAGGCATCTAGCCGGCCCCGGCCCCGGCGGCGGAAACCTGTGCATCTTCGCCGTCGCGCCGTGGGCCGCCGCCACCATGGACATGTGGGTGCTCGAGGACTACACCGCCGCCACTATGGACAATTTATGATGGACATGTGGGTGCTCGAGGACTACACCGCACCACTACGAGGCTAACTCTCATATGTTATATTATGAGAGTTATTCTCAATATGTTGCGCAAAAAAAAAATGTTTATCTTATAGTGTATTCTGTAATTTGGAGGTTAGGAACTTGAACTCCACCCCCATCGCATGCTCGAATTTTCGGACGCGCGACTTGTAGATCTAACGGTGGCTGCATTTCTTCTTTTTCCCGGCGCTCCTCATGCACCACCGCCGCCCTGGCTATGCGGGCTACGGCTTCGCAATGCTCTGAGTGCGCCGCCCTAGCCCGTCGAGGCAACCACCCTCTTCAACCTCCCACTGCCGCCCCGACCTTTACCAAACCGTTGTTTCCCGTCGTCCACTACGGCAGTACCCCCTCCGCCTCCGCCGTCTCTGATGCCACCACTGATAGGCCGGCCTGTCTGCCACGAACCTTACCCCCCCCCCCCCCTAACCCCCCCTCAAATAAGGCTAATTCCGAGCACTAACCGTCGGAGTTGGAGAAAAGAAGCAGAGGATGAATCATGCTACGAGGGCTAACCAAAATATTCGGGCATTGAGACGGCTCCATAATGCCCAGGCATAGCAATTTCATTTTTGTATGTTGCAATAGTTATTTTTGTATGTTAAACATGTACTACTCTTGAGTGTTGTATTAGCTATTCGTAGTATAAGAACTTCATGGGACTGAATATATATAGCACCTCCCTTATTCTTGTTTGAGTTATTTATGCTATGTCTCCCAGTCAAATGAGTCAGATTTTCTTATCTCTCGGTTTCATGTATGAAAGTTCGATGCGTACATATAGCAAGTTTCATATTAAATACATGAGGTTTCATCTTTCAATCAATAAGAATGATGTTTCATCTAACTATAAGGAGAAAAGTTCCACACATATATTCAAATGGTTCCTGATTTACTAAACAAGTTCCAGCCTTACCAACAAAAATTGTTCCACCTTCAAAAGAAAATGAGCAAATATCAAGAAACCACAGGTTTAAGAACCATTGTAACAGGAAACCACAGGTTTTATATTTCTTTGCACTAAACCACAGCTGTTTGTCCCTGTTAACGCAAAACACCAGTTTTTGGAAGAAACTCCACATCTGACGCCTTAGGTCCACCCACAGGTATTGACATGGCTGTCCAGGCTGGATGATTGAGCAAGGAACTCCACGTTGTCCCTCTCCTGACGTGGCGTTAGATGTAGAGTTTCTTCTAAAAACTGGTGTTTGTGTTAAGAGGTACAAACAGCTGTGGTTTAGTGAAAAGGAATATAGAACCTGTGGTTTGCTGTTACAATGGTTCTTAAACCTGTGGTTTCTTGATATTTGCTCAAAGAAAATAGTTTCAGACAAAATGAATGACATAACTTAAATTTCCAACTAATTAGAAAAAAGGTCCCATCTTCAAGAGAAAAAGTGTCAAATTTCAGGCTTCTGAAGAGCAAATCCTGTTACTATTGTGTATGCCTAGCAGGCCGACCGACGCAACTAGGAGTGGTGCCTTGTTTGGGCTTTTTAAAAAGGAAGGAATAAGTTCCGGCCTCTGCACCGCAGCCTCGTTCATATTTGCAAATTCAGCTTACTTCCTGGCTGAGATCAAAAGGAACAAGGGAAACAAAGGTGCCTTGTTTGGGCTATTTCAATTTGTAATATTCCTTGAGTCTTGCTTTCTGTTGGGGACCGTGATGCTATCTTGCTACTGGGTTTTTATTTTATTCGCACGTAGGTCTGTTTTGTTTTGACTGCTTTCTCATGTCGCACGGAGCATATATATGAACCGATCGAACAGGAGGCTGCGCTAGCTGCAATTCTGCCTCGAGCGGAGGAAATAAGTCAAACAATGTGGGGTCTGTCCAGTGAGGTGAAATGGTGGGAGGAGTGGCAGCTGCGCATCCTTGTTCTGGGCAGCCTCTCTCTTCAGTTCGCCCTCTTCATCGGCTCCATGGCGCGTCATGCCCGTGCCCTCAAGTCCTGCATGTGGCTCGCCTACCTCGGCTCCGACGCCTTGGCGATATACGCTCTAAGCACCCTCTTCAATCGCCACAAGTTCCCTGCCGCCTTCAGCACCGCCATCCAACTGGAGGTGCTGTGGGCGCCTGTCCTCCTCGGCCACCTCGGCGGCATCAACACGTTCACCGCGTACAGCGTCGAGGACAATGAGCTGTGGGGCCGGCACCTCGTGACCCTGGTGTCTCAGGTCACGGTGGCCATCTACGTGTTCTGGCGATCGTGGTCCAGCGGCGACAGGAGGTTGCTGCAGGCAGCGATCTTGCTGTTCATCGTTGGGATTCTCAAGTTCATCCAGAAGATATGCGCTCTTAAGGCTGCAAGCTTCAGCAGCTTGATGGCCTCTTCCTCTTCGGTTGCTAATCGGCAACGGCGGGCAAAAGGGATTATCCATATGCTCTTTACTTCCAGTGTAATAATGAGTCATTCTGTTAAAAATGCAGTATCACTGAGAGAAGAGGAAGAACACGATCTGTCGTTGGAAGATTATATAAAGGAGGCAAGGAAGCTCGCACTCACGGTGAAAGTGGATCCTAATTTTAAGATAACAGAGCCTCTTCACCCCATGGACAAGTCATTTCTGGACATGTCAGCTCCATACTCTCGTCGCCTCAAAAACATGTCATCTTTCTTGAAGCTGAATTCCAAAGGTGTTGATGCTGGGTTGCGCAACCAGCTCGTTAACTCATTTGTGCAGATCTACACCAACGCCAAATTGTTATTCACTATTCCCGGTTTCCTTTTGGTATTTTTGCTTCCTTTCATGTCTCTTGCTTCTGCCGTCCTCTTCGACCAGAGTCATAAAGATGGCTACAAAGAGGATGATGTCAGAGTAACATATATCTTGTTGTGGGGTACAACAGTGCTTGATTTTTTTCCCTTCTTGACATGCCCTTGCTTATTGGGCACTTTTATATGGTCTATCAAGGCTGCCCAACACAACATTTTATCCTTCTCCGCTCGCAAAAGCGGCCCCACCAAGCTGATGAGAGTTTCCATTGTTACGTGTATAAAGGACTACATCAACAAGCATTTGTACATACAACATGAATCTGGAGATGTATGCCTTGCCATTATAGAGTCAGTGGTCAAACATCTGAGAGATGGGTGGAAGCAGTTCATAGTAGATGCCGCCTGTTATAAGAGATTCAACAATTTTAGGGGGCAATAGGCCATGAGCAGGCACCATGTACATGACCAACGGCTGTTGTGGAGTTTGCAGGTACCGTTCGACCAAAGTGTCCTCATTTGGCATATAGCTACTGAACTTTGCCTTCATCACCCCAAGACATCATCATCATCATCACCAACATCTCGCCGATGTAGCGAGGTGATATCCAACTACATGATTTACCTGCTTCTCATACGTCCGGAGATGCTTATGCCAGGCACAAGGCAAGGTCTTTTCACCACCACCAGTGATGATATTGAGATCATGCTCAAGTATGCCAATGAGCCACCATCATTGGACAAAAGAAGCATCACACAACGAATTCTCCGTGCAGCAAAGTCCCCTCAGCCATATGCTGACCAAATAGGGACTTGGATTCTAAAAGCATGCAAACTCGCCGAAGATCTAATGCAGGTGCTGGACAATGAGAAGGAGAGGTGGGAGGTGATCCAAGGTGTATGGATCGAGATGCTTTGCTACTCAGCTGGAAGATGTAGGGGGTACTTGCACGCCAAGAGCATGGGTGAAGGTGTGGAGTTCCTCACCTTCGTTTGGGTCATTTTATCATACATGGGAATGGAAACCCTCGGTGATAAGTTTCAGAGGTCTGAGCTAGCCCAAGGAGGAGAAGTGTAATGTAGGCGCCAGGGCCTTTTGAGACCCCTGTGCGACAGAAAGGGGCGCTCCATTGAAGAATACCACTAATAAATGTATATCTTTTTTAGCATATAAGTACAATAGACATTCATGCTAAATGAGTAAAGGATGAGTGTTTCTTACTGAGATCATGTTATTTGCTATTAAAAGCACAATGCAAATGAATAAATCTTCAAGTGCACTACAAGATTTGCAAGTATTCCCTACAGTTTCTTAGCAAGTGGATGACAATATGGGGTACATGTGGTTAAGCATTCACCATAACCGTTAGCAATAAGTTTGTAGGGAATATCCTTGTTGGCAAATGCTTTAAACTGTGGGGAAAGACATCAAATTACACAGGAAAATTGTTGGCAAATGCTTTAAACTTGCGCAGAGGATAGCTTTGGACTGCGAGGAGAACACCCTGTCGCTGATGTTCACCATGGCCGATGTGGTGGAGGTGGTGGACGAGGGCGTCGAGGCAGACGGCGAGGAGATGGTGGTCCATCTCAACGGGCATGTGGCGGTGTATAATTTCCGGCGCGAGGCTCTCGCCGACCTGTTGGCGCCTGATGACGCACAAGGAGAGGGTCGTTGAGGACCAGATCAGCTTCGGCACGGCAGCCCGGGTGCTTCCGGTGACTGACGTCGACGGCCAGCGCTGCTATTGTCTGCCATGGGAACAACCTGAGTTTGATACCTCTGATTTTGCAGATAGCTCTGATTTTTCAGATAGCATCGTTCCTCTGAACGCCTCGTGATAGCATCGTTCCTCCATTTCGTTGCCCGGATTTTGTGGCACCCCGCCTCAAATTAATGAGGGGTTTGGCTAACCAGGATCTTGATCGGGTGACACTTGACAAAGCAAGCATCCAAATGAACACACACATAAGCATAAGTAAAATATTGTGCAAGATATAATTTAATTATTACAACTTTGATTTAACTTGATTACATAAAAAAAACGTAGCGGAAGCGATATACAACTCGATGATACTTGTCCTATGATGAAGCACATTCAGCCCATAAACATGCTTCATTCTCCTGAGCCAAAACATCTCCTGCCAAAAAGGTTTAAACAACAAACCCTGAGCAACTAATACTCAGCAAGACTTACCCGTCAAAATGGCCTTCTAAG
>LAPY01002749.1:53063-69886 GCA_000970635.1 Eragrostis tef
CTGTTTGTGGGACACACGATGCTTGCTGGTATGGCTTGAAAGAAAACTTAGTTAATAACATCAAAAAACATGTGACAGTCCAACGTTCCTCGCAATATTACGTTGGACTAACTTATGATAATTCTTTCTTGGTCTTAGTGACACTTAATTTTCGCCCCTAAATCAAACCAACGGTTATGAAATGTCATAAACTAGGATGAATTATGACACTTTGATATACTGTCACAAGATATTCAACATAAAAAGTCAAATTTCTTGTAGTTACTTAACCCTATTATATTATGTAGTAAATTATTTATTTTCGATAGAAATTATAATTTTTCATCACAAATATACATTTCCCCTATTTTCTATATTGCTTTTAGATTTTTTCATCATGCTCTAATGTTGTTAGTTTTTTACCATGCTGACTATTCATGTCTCAAGCGCTCAAAATAAATCAATATCACAAGATTTGTGGTGTGCAATCAGATTAAGAAGTAAGGTCATAATAGTGGCATTGGGCATCTAGGTCTATGCAACTAGTTATTTAATAGAGGGGTATCATGTAAGTTAACAAGAAAAAATGAGATGATTAAAGAAACCAATCACAATATTTACTCATGCATGTAAAAAAATGGCATAGAAGGGATGCAAAATTTAAAAGCAAATGTAAATAAGGTAAATGTATAATTTAGATGGCAAATAAGGGAAAAGTATAAGCTCCAATGGCAAACAAGGAATATGTGCAAAGAATGGAATGTACACGCTATAAGTCTTGTAAATGTGCACGTAACACAAAGATTTGAATAATATGAAGCAACCATCAAACTATTCGTAGAGTTTTGACGAGAGCTCGATACACCCTTAATATCAAAGAAGATATTACGATGAATAATGTGTTTATTATTATTTTCTCGAATACACACATGACAACTGTGTATCTTCAACGGCCCCTTTGTGATTTTTCTTTCTTCTCGGATCCATCTCAAGAAACACGAGAGCTACGTTTAGGGAGAGCTTATGCAGCTTCCGTTTAGTTTAGTGCGCACGCTCTCGTGAGCCTGAAGCTCGCGTGAACCTGAAGCTCGCGCACGACGGCCACGCGGAGGCCACGCCGTGCCTCGCAAGGCCCACGCGCATTCTACCTAACCTGCCATGCTAGCTAGGAGTATAAACAAACCAATCCTGCAGTGGCCGAGATCAAGCATTGCAGACCTGCGGAGCCTTTGGTCCGCGTGACGATAGACATGGGCTCGCCGGCGCTATTCTTCTTCCTCTGCCTTGCCGCCGTTCAAGTGCTCCCCTTGGGCACGGCGACGGCTGCTCATCAGCACTCGCAGTGCCTCGACAACCCGCCGGACTTGACTCTGCGCGGCGGCGAGGCCGGCAAGGTCGTCAACGACCTCCCCGGCGGCTTCAGGGCCTACGTCACCGGCGCCTCCAGTTCCAGCCGCGCCGTCGTCCTCGCCTCCGACTTCTACGGTTGGTACACCGATCTCGATCCATACTGCATTTCCGTTAATTGTCTCGTTTGGGCGTGCATGCTAACAGGAATTTTTTTTCTCCCTTCAATGCTTCAGGGTTCGAGGCACCGAAACTCAGGTACTACATATGTATCCTTCCTTCTTCGAATCCTGAATTTTCGTTCTCTTCTTGTTCATGCCCCTTATAATTTCTTCCTTCAGAACCAACCATTAGAAAATGGTTCAATTGGAGTACCCATGAATAGTTGCCCCAGTAAACTGTCCAATAGAAGAGCAGCTTAAGAATAAGACTGCATTTAAAATATATGCGCAAAAAATGGCTCTGTTCTTGCCTTCTTGGTCAAATAGGTTGCCCTATTTAAAGATACCTTAAGTATTGAACATACACTCAACTAACTTGCTTTTGTTTTTCCTTGCCCTTGTTTATTGACGGATAGCCATCTATAACTACAATAGAGAGAAAAACGTACGTTACAAATTTACAATTTATGAAGCACAAATGTTATACAGAGGGCTATAGTATTTTTTTTTTCGAGACTCAGAGGGTTATAGTAGACCCAAATGTTCCAGCTATGACTGAATATTTTTCAGATGAATTCTCGAGGGGTTTTCTTTGTTTTCAGGTCCTCTGACATTGTTGAACCACTACTTATTTTCTGAATCCTGCAGGCTCTCTTGTATCGTTGAAATTCTCTTGTATCGTTGAAACACTACTTTATTTGTAAAGATAGCGATCACATTATCCTCTAAGAATGTATATCATTTGGAATTTTGGGTGGTATATTACATACAAATGTACTTGTACGTGGACTAAATATGTTCATCCGAAAGTCAGAGGTAAAATGCCCAATTGAAATCCTTGGAGCCCAGAATGACACAACTACGCCTCCAAAACTAGTCTACCAATATGTGCATGCCTTGCGTCAAAGAGGAGAGGTGAGTTCTTCTACTGATCTGCATATGACAAACGTCCTTGTTAGAATGTGTACTACTGTTCTACTCATGTAAATTTTTCTATTTATGTGTTGTTTAGGTTGTAGTCCCTTATGAAATCTTCTTCAATTTTTTTGTCCAAGTATGTACTAATGAAAAAATAACTATAACCAACACAGAGGTGTCCCTATCATGATTAATCTATTAATGTCGGTCACTAAAAAAAACTTTACGTACAAAGTTTTGCGGGGACGGACATTATTTACAAAAAAATGTAATCCTTGAGAGTTGATCAAGCAGTTATGTGAGGCTCACATGTATTAACCTTGTTGTTGCAGGTACCCTACTTTGCCAAGATCTTTCCCCAAGTTGCCCATGGATTTGCCTGCCGCTATAATACCTCCGACCCATTCGCTGTTAAAACAGCTGAGGAAGCTCTTGCTTACATGCTTGACTGGTTCGGGAAATACTTGAAGTAATGAAGATTCCAATCTACAACACATGATTGGAGTTCCCAAAGACAGTGGAAATTGATTCATATACCATTGAGTGGGAGGAGCTAAATCTGCTATTAGCTGAGGTGACACTGTCAGATGATGAAGACTCAGTGAGATGGGAACTTGAGAAATCAGGAAACTTTTCCACTTCATCACTGTACAAGTTTCTGACATTTGAGGGGGTGAAAAACCAGAGGTTATTAGATGTGTGGAAATCTAAGTTACCGTTGAAGATTAGGAATTTCTTATGGCTGCTGTACTATGACAGAATACAGTCAGGTGAACAGCTAAAGAAAAAGAAATGGAAAGGAAATGAGAGGTGTAGATTGTGCAATGAGCTGGAAACAGCTGACCATATTAAGTTCCAGTGCCTGCTGGCAGTATATACATGGTGTTATACAGCTGAAAAATTGGCCTGGAACACAAGGCCGAATAGTCTTAATGCTTTTACGAATGACTGCTTAAAACCAGCAGGTAGTAGAGTGAACAAGTTCCTCCTGTTCCTGCTGGGAACAATGTGTTGGTCGCTTTGGCTTACTAGGAATGAGTGGGTGTTCAAAGACAAGCTGATTACAAACCCATCTGCTGTAATTCACAGGTGTTTGGCGCTCATGCGTCGATGGAAGGTTCTGACCAAGGGTGACGATCGTGCGGAGATTGAGAAGTTGATCGAGAAGCTAAGAGGACGGAATGGTGGCGTCAATTCGCAAGTACCAGCTACTGGAATAGGATAGGAATAAATTGTAAAGGGTGCTAAGCTTAGCGCCCCGTACTATATGTAATCTCTTGCCACGATTTACTTTTTGAATCTTGCTTAGATGGATGTAGTAGGTAGAGTGGGTCTATCTATCCGGAACTTCCTTGCTGTAATCGGCTCATAGGCCAGTTATTTTTCTGTTAGGGCTCTCCTTTGTAATCTGGCAACCCCAGAAATGCTTATCATGTGTTTTCAATAAAGCAGGGCAAAAAGGCCTTTTATCTAAAAAAAAAATCTATCAATACCTGACCCCAGAAATGCTTATCATGTGCTTTCAATAAAGCGGGGCAAAAAGGCCTTTTATCTAAAAAAAATTGATTCATATACAACTATAATTCGTAAACTTGCACATGAGGCACACAAATAATACATATATTTTTCTCCTACCTCTTGTTAAGTGTCGTCTTTCTTCCTCACTTTTATCTTCCCGCACCTCCAAACTGACGAGTTGTGTCACATTTCTGCATTCGATATGGTTCTGAGATGTTAACTCCAATTATGTCCTGTTTGTATCACTTTTGTTTTTGAGGAGCTATGGGGGGAGGGCTAAAACCTAGGTACATAGTTTTTTAAAAGAAAAAAGAAGAAGAAAGATCATTCTGCCTTGCTTATTCTAAAAGCATGTTTTGAAAAGAAAAAAATGAAGGTCAAGGTAGTCATTAATAACCAAAAGCAAGAAACAGGCTTTTAAAAACAAGAATTCCAAACAATCTCACCTAGCATTTATTTTTAGAAACCAGATTTCAGAAATCACACCTAAAAACCATGTTTTAAAAATCTAAATTAATCTACTCCAATAGGACCTTAATCATCCAGTTCTACAGAGCTGCCCCATTTGGATACAAAGTATTATTCGAGTTTCAGACAAATACTATGGTTTTAGGAAAGTACGAGGTGTTTGGATCTTACAAAACTTGTAGTTTTAAAACCCATATTATTGCCAAACATGTAGTGTTTTTAGAGTTTTAGAAACTCCACCCAAGACCTGTTTTTTTCTATAAACCATGGTTTTGCTTCACAATGGCATATAATAATGTGGTTTGGCAATACCTTGGTTTTAATAACTGCAACATCCAAACAAGTTTCAACTTATGCATTATGTCTGGGATTTTAACTGTCTCATTCCAAGACAGGCACATGTGAACACAACATGTTGAATATATGACTTTGAAACTTTCTTCTCCAAGATAAGATAATTCCTGATTGATATCAATGATAAGTTTGTATAAAGGTAGTGTGCCATGGCAGATGGCATTCCCCAACGAACCAGTTCATGAGATTTTCTTCTATTTTCTTTAACGATGTTGAAACGGGAGAGCCTGTGGTTCATAAGATATATTCAAAATACTTTTTCTATTGTTTTTTTAGATTCCCATACCAATAGATGGAAATAGAAATGAATTTGATACAATATATTACAAAATCTTGGATGTGACCTCCCAAAAGGAAATTCTTATAAGATTCTCGAAAGAAATACTGTGGATACAAGCCACCCGAGATACATGGTTTAAAGAAAATCACAACAATAAAATAATCTAGGTTGGCAGTATATATATATCTAGCAATAGAAATGATAAAGTTTCTTCTACTGATATAAATTATGAAGAAACATTATGAATGACTAGACATGATCCTTTGACATGAGAAAGAGTAGGGTTGGCAACATGCTGCTCATAAGTTCCGGTGGTGGAACCAGCTGGAAGCATGGTGTGCATGGGTATAGCTTTCATGATATATGGTGGCGGTCTTATTGTTTCCTTGGCATCTTCAAGCATCCGGAAAACCTTCTCATCAATCATGTGTTTTACTTCAATAAGACCATTTTCAAACTGCGTTAACTCGTCTAGATCTAACAAAAAGACCATTGGAATAAGACCATTTCCAAGGCTGGGATGAAACCCATTATCTAAACAAAATTCCATTGCTTCATCTCAATCTTTTGCCTACCCTTGGTCAACTTAACCTTCATCCTCATCTCACTAGTCGGTATGCTCTAAACAGTATGTAGATTGGAAATGGCAAAGGGGATGGTGTCCACAAGAGTTTATATATATAGATATATCATAGGACTATAAGTTTCTTGGTATGAATATGTTGTGTAGAGTCGTTGCATCAAAAAAAACATCATGTAGAGTCTCGGTCATCGTTTGCTGGATACCATGATAATTTATTTGGAAGGTATTAGTTAATATGAAGTGCTTTTGTCATGTAAATTAAACACATACAAAGAACATAGATGAGAGGTAGTATTTTATTTAGAATTGATTTTGAGGAAACAAACAGATGGTCAACATTAATTTTATATCAAATATGGAATGAGCATTCGAAGAGTCCTCTAAGAAGTGCGCGAGCTAGAATGTGAAACAAGGATTTACCTACTATGAAACATCCAGAAGGTAACTGCTTAAGCTGAGAGATTGAGACACCAAAAAGATAACCAAATTTGCAATTAGACAGCTAGGCTTGATCTACATGGCTACATATTGAGTGTTATAGTGTCCCTTTTAATACTGCTTAAAAGAACCAGTTAATGGTCCCTTTTAATACTGGTTAAAAGAACCAGATAATGGTCAGTTGTGGTGTAAGAAATGGAAGACGTACATAGAAGCCAGCTTAGATTTGTTTTTGGTGGGGATGCCAACTGTAACAAGTCGAGTAAGAGGATTGTAATGTAGCCACTTAATGAAGAGGATTGTTGACCTTTTAAAAAAAATAGCAATTATAACTTAACCAAGGACAGGCGTAGCTATTTCACAAGAGAATACGGTAGATCAGTTGAAAGAGGACCCCCTAAAATGTTATCCAGATTGTTGAAGAAACTATCGTTTCATTTCAACTTCATGAAATACTTGGAGTCTAAAGTATTTTTTTGTATAATTTTCATGGAATATTTGGAGTCTACGTTAGCATCCATCGTTGATCAAGCCCAAATGGTCAGCTCCGCTCCGCCCAACCCATCCATCTGTCCATCCTCCCGACCACTTTGCTCAAAATGTATTCTTTCTTTTCTGCTTGGCCCACCTCATTCTGCTCAACTTAGCAGGAACAATGCTACACGTAGCCAGTCTCATAACCCGTCTCATGCAACGTCACGTAGAATTTTTTGTGAAGTGAGAGAGAGAGAGGTAAAAGAAAAAGGTGGTTGTTTCGCGAGGCTACCACCTCAAGCGCTAAAATTTAGAAGTATTAGACAGCTAACCCACCATTGTACGAGTTGTAGTTTCTATGCAACTCATAAACATTTCTTGAGAAAATACAATTACTATGAGACAACTAAAACAATCATCCGTTGTATGTGTGTTTTTATAAATCGTCTTATGATTAAGTGTTATGAGATCACATGTAAGACAACATCTTTGTACCTGCCCTTAGCTGGCTCCCACACCTCAATTCGGAAAATTGGACAAGCTGGTCGGTCCGTTATTTCTAGTTTATGGAAAACCGGACAAGCCAGTCCCATCTGGTTTCTGTCGGGTTATTTCAATTCCTGCTCACAACTAGGCAAGGTTTGCCTTACAGCGGTAACCGGACCGGTTTTCGTCTAGACCGGTTTACCCGGTAGGACAGTATTTGGTTTCAATTTTTTAAAAAAAATAATAAAAATTTGAAACGAAGAAAAAAACTAAATCAAATTTGCAGTCCAATGGTGAAAACGTTACACATATATTCGATTGTTTCATGAGTCAATAAAATCGAGGAAGTTCATGGTAGTAAAAGGAAGAGAAAAAACAAAGAAAAAACCCTTTTCTCATGAACCAAAAACCTTTTATTTATTTATTTATTAGCATTTTGTTTTTCATTTTTCCTCTTTGAACCGGTTTTTCCAGAATTTCATCCGGTTTTCCGGAAATTTTGACAACTGGTAAGCCAGTCTTATTTACCAAATATTTCGAGGTTTTTTTATTCAAATTTTGGAATTTGTATTTTGTTCTGTTATCAGTCCGGTTTTACCAGTAAACCGGTCTTACGACTGGTATCACAGGTCAATTTTTGTAAACTTTGCATCCAGGACCAGAGGACCTTGCCGGCCCGCCCAACTGAGAATAGTCCTAGCACTCGGGCCGTGCTCAGCACGGCACGGCACAGGCCGGTCATGCTTCGTGCCGTGCCGTGACGGCCCGTCGGGCTGCGTCGTGCCGTGCCGGTCGGCCCCACATGGTGAAAATACGGCCCGGGCACGGCACGGAGCACGGCGGGCTGTCATCGGGCCGTGCCAAGCACGGGCATGGCCCGATTTTCATTAACAGGCTACTTTAGAAATACGTTTTCAGCATTTTATTGTTTAAATTAATTTTTTTATAGTGTTACATAGACAAAAAGTTCAAAAATTTTCACAAAAATTACACTACTTTAAGAAAGCTATGTTACATGTGTATATCAAATTTGAATTCTAAAATCATTATACTTTGATTGTAACAAAAAAACAAAGAAGAAGTGAGTTCTTGTATTTTTTTATCTCCAAAAATATATTGGATTTTGGACTCAGTTTTGGTCTGGAGTTCTTTCAAGTCAACACCAAGCTCTACAATTTATGGGAAATTTTTTGAACAATGTTTGTATGAAAATGTGTTCAAATTTTACTAGGCAACATAGAAGTAATGAGGTTTTGTGGTAAATGAAGAGCAATTCGAACTTACACAGACGTAAATGCTTCAAAAAAATATTATAAAAAATTCTTGACTCAAGAACATTATCCCGTGTCACCACCGTGCCGTCAGGCCATTTTCGTGCCGTCGGGCCGCCTCCGTGCCGTGCCGGCTCGAGCATGGCCCGTGCGACCGTGCCGTGCTGTGCCGCCCGTCGGGCCCGAAATCCCGGCACGGCACGATAACTCTTTCGGGCCGGGCCGTGCCACATGCCGTGCCAAACACTCGGGCCGCGGCCCGCCCGGATTTGGCCCGGCCCAAGTCCCAGGACTAACGGTGAAGCGGCCTCGTCATTGCAGTTAAACTACAGCCTCCACCCTAGCCCTGTCCTGCCTCGGCTTACATCGTATTTCACCAATATACAGACAGCTAACAATTTTATATGTCGCTTTCATTTACCATGTTTCATGTGGCCAATCGAACCGAAAGTTTTTTGAAAGTACAGTTTCAGAACTCCGTGCTACGATTTCTTGAAAAAGTAATGTGCCTCCTGTAGCTGTTCATTAGCTTGAATACAACCACACGGTGTCAAGTTATGTTTCTATGATTACAGAATCGCAACAAGCAAATGCGGTACAGGAACAATTTAGAAACTGATGTTGCAAGAAATGTGCAGTCTACTCAAGTGACATCTTTCTTCACCGAGGTCAGCCGGAGATTGTGCATAATCCGTTGAATCTATAACTGTACAACAACACTATCGATTTTCGTTATAGTGAATTTATGGTGTAGGCTGCCCCAGGACAGAAGCCGCTACGAACAATGTAGCAGTCTAGCAGATGCTAAAAAAAATAACTGCGAACACTACAGGTGTAGAATAGCAGCATACTTGCCGAACAAGCCGAAGAAAGATCTACTTTGTTCATGTAAATCACACACGTCTGACGGAGATTCTAAGAACTGAGAATGGCCCACTATCAATTTAAAATGCTTCACGAATACATACTTGCCTTCTTGATTGCACAACCTCAAGGTTTCTGCACATTTCATCTACTCAAGCAATCAGATATTGTTTTCCCATACAAACCATTATATCGCCTGACTTTGTGGTCTAATCTCCCTCTCCAAGCGCCTTCGGAGGCCCTCTTTCTACCGGATAGTACCGTTTGTTCCAAGTAACGAGTAGTGCTACACCTGCATTTCAACCGTAACTCCATAAGTAGATAGTTTGGAATTACATTTCGACCGTTGAATAGCTGCAGGGAAGCTTCATATATTCCTCCATGCTGCCAAGAATTTGCACATCTAGATTTGCGTACCAAAAGTCAAATCTGCTTTGCTCAATGGCCAAGACCAAATTGACTCAGCTAAACATGGCCGACATGTAGTAGCAAACCAAATCGAAAGCTGCATGCCGTTGCCTCGGATCAATACGGTTTAACAGTCAGATAACAGCAGGCAAGTTACCGTACAAACTTCCTACTGAAACAGTGTCACCGTACACGCTGACACATGTAAGCTCTGACCCGGTCCTTCCGTTCCAGTTTCACATTGGATCCGCACATGTAAGATTGCTGGGTAAAAATATTTTTTCATCAAATCATGCAAAGTCAGAGAGTCTGGATATTGGTACCAAAACTTAATGAAACAGGGGAAAGGAAAAACATTAGAGCCCACAGGCCGTACACATGCGGTGCTCTGCTCTCCCCGAACACATCGCCGGTGCAAAAGCAAAACGGTTCTGTCGCACAAAAAACTCAACACCTCTCATGTGCCAGGCATATGCCAAGCCTAAACAATGCACACTAATCAAAACCACGACCGCATCGATCGATGGGATCTCATGCATAAAGAGATGTGAACATTAATTAGAGATACGACTAGATTTACGTACACCGTAAAGTTACGGCCCATATGTTAGAAGTCGGCATGGTTCACGGTCTTCTGGGCAAACACGCAGTAAAATACGAGTTATGGACCAACTGATTGTATGTGGTCAACCAAAGACATGTAAGTACTATTGTCGAGTAGGAGTAAATGAATATGTAGGCTAGTTACAGCGAGAGGTACGAATGAATGCTGGATCCATAAACAAGATGCAGAAAGATAGATGCAGTTGTCAGGCCGTAATACTCGCTGAAGCAAAATAGCGAATTCAGTATTATCACTCACCAAGATGTCTAGCATGCTGAAAGTTAGCACAGTGTTAGTGATATATCTGTACCTATCCGCACAGCGTAAAATTCCAAACAGGTTCCAAATCTCATCAATATTTGTGAAGTGGTGGGGGGAACGGTGCATGAAAAGAAATACATTCAGACAAACAATACGGAAGCAATTAAACGGTAAATTCAGATCAAAATGTAGATGCAGTACCCCCATAAGAACTGTTCAAACAATTTAGAAAAGTTTATCTGAGTTATTACTGAACTATCTTTGTTTACAGATGCATGACAACAAGCAGAAAGAATGTCACGAATTTGTACAGTTCAGTACCATCGAGTTAGCTTCAGAGTGCAGATCGCCATCTCGGGCAAAAAAGAGCACTGATCTAAAGTAATCAGAAACTTGAAGGTGTGAATCTAGGGTGGAACTTTCAGTGCACATGACCTCGTGACCTACATGTGACTTGCCCTTTGACGTGCAGATCTATTTGCGTATGGAAGAACAGGTCACCACATTAGGAAATAGTTTTCTAAAATCTGTGGAATACCATTTTATCACTGCACCAACCAAGTCGGTCAAACAAGCTGCTCAAGCTCCTTCCAAAGATTCATTTACCTCAATGTTACACAAATACTATTGACGCTACACAAGCAGATTAGTGGCTATCACTACTTTAGGGCATGTTCGCATTTCTTTCCCAAGAGGAAACATGACAAGCCAATGACACTAAAACAAGCTTCTAAGAATATCTAAATCTTTATATGACTCCCTACATAAAGCTCCAAGTGTTCAACTTAATTACTGAAGAACTAATCATATTTGTCAGAAGCCATCATGGGGCGGCTCACAGATCGGTGCAGCGATCGAACCCTAGAAAACAAGTTAGTCAACTCTTTCGCTGCTCAAGCTTTAATTGAAGTCAGTTTTATCAGGTTTTTTAAAACCACTAACATAGCAGCTAAATGATTCTCTCCAAATTCTTAGATCCTCACAGAAGTGATCGAGGTTGCTATACGTTAGATTTGGACTTGATGTGAAGGCCTTATCTCTAGTTCTCTACTTCTCAACTATCTATATAAGTCCACTCATTCAGAACCAAGCACACTCCCAATTGTACTCGCTCATCAACTCCAGAAGCCATGGGGCAGGCTAGGGCTCAGCTCTTAGCCTCCCTAGCGGCTATCTATCTCGTCCTAGCCGTCTCCGCTGGCAACATAGCCAACGAAATTGATATGATGTGGGGTAACTCAAAGTTGGTCACTGACAGCAGCGGCGAACAAGCCATCGCATTGACTCTCGACCGCAACGGTGGCTCCGCAATGCGCTCGAAGAACACATACCGCTTCTGCAGGATCGACATTGACATCAAGCTTGTACCTGGGAACTCAGCCGGCACTGTGACCACATTTTATGTAAGTGACCAAGTAACAAAGTGAATATCCTTCAAGCTGCTTGTTGATCCTTTAGACTAATCACCGATTTCTGTTAAAATATGGTAACAGATGATATCAGAGGGGTCGTGGCAGTCCCATGACGAGATTGACCTAGAGTTCTTGGGGAACAGCTCCGGCCAGCCATATACCTTGCACACAAACATGTTTGGCAAAGGGAAAGGTGGAAGAGAGAAACAGTACCGGCTTTGGTTTGATCCAACACAAGATTACCACACCTACACCATCATCTGGAACAGAGATTGGACATTGTAAGTTCCCTTTCTATCTCAAAAAGTTCATATGTTGTTGCCCAATGTGCACTATGTTTAGCAGCATTCAGCGGAATATAAAAAAGAATTTTTTTGAAAAGAAATGGCATGTCAAGAAGAAATCTTGTTCAATCTAGTTATCTGAAAGCAGTAAGCAAAAATCTTAAAAATCTTATGTTGTGTTGGTCGAATGCAGAATCCTTGTGGATAACAAGGTTATCCGGCAGATGAAGAATAAGGAGATGTATGGTATCACGTACCCATCCACTCAACCAATGAGGGTGTACGCCAGCCTCTGGAACGCCGATGACTGGGCAACGCAGGGTGGACGGGTCAAGACCGACTGGTCACAAGCGCCATTCGTCGCATACTTCAAGAACTACAGGGCCATATCCTGCACATCATACCAGACCTCCTCGTTGTGTGCCGAGGGTTCAACTAATCCTATGGGTTGGTTCAACCAGGAGCTGAACGATTCAAGAAAACAGCAACTCAAAGAGGTGGATGATAATTACAAGACATATGATTATTGCACTGACACAAAGAGATTCAAAAACGGGTTCCCTCATGAGTGTGAGGCAGAGAAGTGAATCAATGCATGTAGCAGACAGAAAGGGTGAGAGGTGTATGGATGATTCTGAAATTCAGTTCATTCTTTTTGAGATGAACAATACTACTTCCTCCGTCCATTGAGTTTTGACCCAAGTCAAATATTTTGAACTTTAACCAACAATATATAAAAATATATATTATTTCAAACTAAAAGAATTACATATTATGATAGTTCATTTCATGATGCGTCTAGTAACATCATATTTGTCTTGTCAATATTTATGAATTTTTCGCAATGAATGGTCAAAGTTTGAAAATTTTGACTTAGGATAAAACTCAATGGACACTATATTTTGGACAGAGGGAGTATTAATGTCTTGTCCATTGCATTTAATTATAAAGAAAATCAAAATAAATCATATCACGTGTATCCAGATGTTGGGTTGCGCATATATCAAATGTGATCCGCTAAATGGATGCTGAAGTGAGCTAAATACTTAACAGAGTGGTTTGAGGAATGTATGGTTTACGTTCGGAGCCACCTCATGCTACATAAGAACAATTCTGGTAAAAAGAATGAGAAATGCTTCCACCAAAATCATGGATGTTCATTAAACCAAGCTTTGTTAGGATGAGAAAGAAAAACGAACTGAACACCTAAAAGTGAATCAGTCATTAAGTAATTGCAGTTTAAACCTAACGAGCCCATAGAAATCATTAGAGAAAACACACAATGAACTAAGACATGTCAAGTAATACTTTGATTATGTGAATATTAATTCAGTTGCTGCCTGGCTCATCAGAACAAGTTTTTGTCTGGCTACTAACATACCTTTAGGGCTAACTAATAAGATCAACCAGTAAAGATAATCTGCATCATTTCTATTTTGTGCTTCAGTTTAGCACCGGGATGATCATACATCAGTATGCAGTCTGCAAAGCGTAACACATAATCAGAAGAGTATAAGCTTCTACGGAAAAGTTGGTGCCTTGAACAAATGCTGTAACCTCCGCCAGTCTGCTAGCTGATCATATTTTGTTATCAATACAATAGATATTACAGAGTCAAATTAGGGGCCGAAGGCTTAATGGAGAGATCAATGGAGGCCTTCCTTCTCCCGAATGCCATGAGGCTCTGATCAGCAGAACTATCTTAAACTCTAAATACTTTGATTCCCCATGGACATGAACTGCATGGGGTTCCTTTATTTATACAAGGATATGGAAATCAACCTGATATATACCTCTAAGTTCCCTACCACACACTCAAAATATTTTCAGGTTATGCATTCCAGATCCTCCATGCCATCTGCCTAGAAATTTGAGTAACAAAGCATAAAGCCTAGAATGAATTAATATAAGTCACACAAGCATTAAATTTAAGCAATCTCTATGCATATTCAGACATATAAAAAGTACAGTCACTGCTAAATATTAATTACAGCAGTAGTGCTCTTTAGTTACCAGTCACTGCTAAATACCTACAAAACTGTACGTTCTCGGAAAAAAGATACCTACAAAACTGTGCCTCTGTCAGCGTCTATACAAAGGCAAAGTTAAACGCCATTAGAATAGTTCCACTAATTCTGTCATAAAGTCAACAAAAGACGAGTTAGTAATCCAGCCGCAAATGAACCTGACCAGTTAAGCTCGTCTATATATCACACATAACTGTAAATTGTGAACTAATTTTCTCAAACAAGAATCGTGAATTATGGAAGGCATCCGTAACAATCTTGATAAGTACTATAAACTCACCCATAACTCTATGCAACATCATTGTCATATATCTACCATGTAAATGATCAAGCCCCGCCACTAGTAACGACTGGAGGAGGTTGAGGAATATGAAGTTCTAGCCATCACCTGCATTTATTATAACAATAAAGAATAAGCAATTTGCATACATGTACAGATGCCAAAAGATACAATGCAGGACAAAACTTTAGAGCAAACAAGAAAGAAAATGATAGTATATGTCTGCTTAGATCTGCTAAGAATCTAAGTGTCAAAATGTTGCAGTGTGGACCAAAATATTACTGTTCTAGAATGTAAAGCGAATCAAGGAATCAATCTGACAACGGATTTTTGACACAAAAGGAATTTCAGCAGGCACAAAAATGCACGTATGACAACGAAATTTCAAGCTATTTACTACAGGTTTCGGTGCTAATGAGCACTCATGAAAAGAATTGCATTGCGCACACATAATGTGGAATGTACAAGTAGACTTCAGCACGCATGGCCATGTGATCCACAGGTGACTTACTTGTTTGACTTACAGATCACACTATTTATTAACCAATGAACACTTGCATTGGTAAGTGGCTAACTGATTATTTAAGGAACTTGTTAGTCCGTCCAACACAGTAAAAAACGTAATTGTTCATACTCCGTTCCTATAACAGACATCATTACTATACAATATCAAAAGCATAATGTCTTTCAGGGGAAGAAAAAACTACATAGAACTGCACAAGTCAGGCACGATTTAGAAAGGCTGAACTTACGAAAGTGATAAGTACCACAGCTACGCTTCGATCTTTGGGAAGCCACAAGCTTACTTTCAAGGACATAGAAGCACACTTAAGTGTTGCAGCTGAATACATATGATAACTGAGACCAGAAGGCCAACTTAAACATTCATACTAACCTCGAGAAAGAAAACTAAAACCCTCATTCAAAACCTTCAACTTGCTAGAGTCCAGCTTAATTTGGCAGAGCCACCGTGGGGCGGCAGCTCTCCTGCTGAGTCTTTGATTCCCAGTGCATAAATCAATTTTTATGCCCATTTCTTCAGAAGCCAGCAAATGATGTCTGGGTTCAGCACATTATCCAAGAACCTAAGCCCATACTTCATTAGATCTTGTTCAGACTTGGACACCCTGGTCTCCTTCGGTTGGTCTATATAAGTTAACATCATTCCAGACACACACATGCAGTCACTCATATGGTACACACTCACTAAATACCACCAGAAGCAATGGAGCTGACCAGGGCTCACTTCCTTACCTCCCTAGCAGTTGTCTATCTTGTCCTAGCGGCTTCCCCAGCAGTAAGTGACATGACAGATAGCTGTGACAAGATGTGGGGCAACACACAGGTGCTCTACGATAGCACTGGCCACCAAATCATGTCACTGACCCTCGACCGCTGGACGACTTCTGCATTCCGTTCAAAGAGCCTGTACCTCTTCGGGAGATTCGACATGGACATCAAGCTCGTTCCCAAGGACTCAGCTGGCACTGTCACCACTTTATATGTAAGTGAAGAAGAAATGAAAAAGAAAAATCTTCATTCAGGTACCTGTGAATCCTTAGCCTCACCATTCTTCTCAATCCTTAGCCTCACCATTCTTCTCTGTCAATTCGTATCCAGATGGTAACAGAGGGGCCATGGCAATACCACGATGAGATAGACCTTGAGTTCTTGGGGAATTCCACTGGTGAACCATACACCCTGCACACCAACATCTATGCCAAAGGGAAAGGAGGTCGAGAAAAGCAGTACCGTCTTTGGTTTGATCCAACTGAAGACTTCAATACCTACTCCATCATCTGGAATTCACGTAATATTTTGTAAGTTCCCCTCTTAAGATGGTTAAACTTTTACAGTAGCTCCTTGCAGTGCTGCTAAGGCATATTTTGACAGTTGTGTGCAATGTGGTAAGGAATTCTGAGAAGAGTGCAAGTGGTTTGTTCAATCTAATAATTTGAAGGTTTCAAATCTAAATCAATTTATCTGTTACTGGGTTACAGAATACTTGTGAATGGTAAACCAATCCGGCGGGTGAAGAATAAGATGAGGGATGGTTATCCCTTTCCACTATTTCAGCCCATGAGGTTGTATGCCAGCATCTGGAACGCCGATGACTGGGCGACGCAGGGTGGACGCATCAAGACTGACTGGTCCCAGGCACCATTCACAGCATTCTTCCGGAACTACAGCGCCACCGCATGTGTCCCATACAAGACTGCCTGGATTTGCGGCCAAGGTTCTAGTGATAGCAGTTGGTTCAGCCAGGAGTTAGATGAGGATGAGCAGCGGAAAATGCAGGATGTGGATAACCAGTACAAGATTTATGACTACTGCACGGATTCAAGAAGGTTCCCTAATGGGTACCCCCAACAATGTGGGTCGGAGTAGAAGTTATTCAAGTAGCAT
>LAPY01002750.1:9790-28697 GCA_000970635.1 Eragrostis tef
AGGTCGGCCCAAGAGAAAGGAAAAAGAGAAAGAAAAAGAAAAACGAGAGTTGGGCCAGGTTGATTCGGCCCAAGAATAGACTGCGGATTCCTTTCTTCTTTTCTATTTCTATTTTTCTACTCGATTTTCTATGTTTAAACAAAATACGAATTCTATTCGAATTTTGAATACATTTTCCACACAATAAAATCCCTACTGCAAACTACTCCAGCATGAATGCATCAAACAAATATTGATTAACCTAAATTCATTTATTTAATTTAGAAAATAATTATTTTGCCTAAATAAAATTCATACACTAAAATATTAAAGCAAAATTTTAAACTATTGTAAAAAGTTTTAAAATTTAGTGAAATTCTAGTCACATTCCAAAATTTGAAATTTTGGGGTGTGACAAAAAGTCGCGCTTGTAGATTAGTTTTGGTTTCAGTTTCATGATTCTTGTATTTGTGCAGTCATCTAGGCCAATTTTAATGTTGAAATATTGTTGGGTTTAATAAGAATATTGCTGAAGCATGCTTTGTTTTGCTAGAGCATCCAAATAAAATCTAAGTACAAAGATGATAGATCTCGATTTAAAATCTATATCTAAACATTTATTTGAGTCATTGTTCATTTTGGTATCTAGAATCTTGTTTACCTGAGTGAAGATATTTCCCGAGTGTTATATGAGTCATATCGCAAAGTATCGAACGCTCTAGAGCCAGAAATTAGGCATAAAGCCATTGTGTCGCTAGCTAATACAAGCCAAATCCAGGATATGTCACCGTCCACAAGTAATATACATCAATGGTATATCCGGGATTGAGCTAGAAATTTTCATGACTGGCACTGTCTAAGATTTAGAATGATTGAATGGTTCCCCGTAACATTAATAATGTTAGAGAGTAGCCGCAACAGAGCTATAGAAGGACACGACTTTTGTGCACTATGAAGTTGTATTATGGGAATTAAATTCTAACTTCTATTCTTATGAATAATATGTCACAAAAGAAAATCACACTATTGAATTGCATATACGATTTTACGATCTTGGAGGGCATCAATGAAAAAGTAAAAAAAAAAGCATATATCTTCGGAATCAAATAAAATTCGTCCACACTAGTTTATTATAAGCTACAAGTTAATGTAATCATTAGCCTCAATTAGAACCACTTACAACTACCTTACAACTAAAAAAATGAGTAATTACTAGCCTCAATGCCTAATATATTGAATCAATAGCTTAACAAAGCATAAAAACATGGAAAGTGGGGAAATGCAAAACTCCAGCCAAAACATGCATGTGCCAACTAGGTTACTCACGGGGATATATCATTATGACTCCAAAACAATGTTGTTTCTCATTGCATCAAGAAGCCTTCCATGCCTATAGATAAATAGTGTCATAGCCTTGGCATGTGCAATAGGCTTCTTGAATTCCTTTAATTTTCCAATATCTTCATGCACAAGGTCCAAGCAATCTGCAGCAAAAGGGGTCCAAAACAATGTCGAACTTCTGTCCATTAGAAGCTTTCCGGATGCCTTGTAATTTGCATCATTGTCGGTGATTAGTTGAGTAGTAACATTTTCTTGGAATCAGCAAGCATCAATGTATTATGTTATTCACTTGATGCATCCACAGACTCTAAGAATAAAGTACCCATTGGACTATTAACTAGAAAATTTATCGAATGGTGTTCCCTCTTTTCTCTCCATCCATCTAACATTAGTGTGCAGCCATAAATGCTTCCATGCATCCTCATGCTTCTCCTTCAGTCTTTGTCACAACTTTTTGCAAGCAATGGCACCCTCAATTGATGGTAGCTAGAAGGCTTGTATCCAGGTACATACTGCCCAATAATAGCCTCACACATAATTCCAAACTCCTTGCTTTGACAGCATTTGAATGGTATGCCGCACTCATAGAAGAAATTGGCCACATACATGTAAGTCTCATCCTTTTCTTCCTTGGTCTTCATCCTTGCCTCGATGCTACTTTGAGGACCCTCTTTGGAATGCTGCTCCTCGACAACTTCATTAGGTTTCTTCGAAAGTGGAAATAACAAGTTTGGCTTGTTTGGCACTTGGGGCGGCTGTAAGGTAGAATACACTTACATGACACGCCTTCGTTTGTTTTGAACAGAATACACTTTGTGTAGAAAAAGAATAGATGTTTGATACTGCTGCAGAGCTGAGTAAATAGAGAACTTTTAAAAACAGACGTATTACTCCTCGGTAGTGCAACGATCAGATGGAACTCAGGTGATCAACTTTGCAATCTGAAGACCAGGTGAAGAACTACTGGTCTGGTGATTTAATTTCTCCATTCAAACTGCCACCGGCGGCAGGACGACCTGCACAACTATGTCGATGATAACTTCAGCACCCGTCTCTATTACGCACGAAGCTTGTCGCGACACAACAGCAGACTGACGCACCGTTTGGTGTTGCGACGCCGGCCCAGAGCCCCAACGGGCCACGGTATCGAGTCACGCGTGTCCTACCGCCGCGGCTCGTGCTCCTCTCCGACTCTCTGAGGCCTTCGCCGCCACCATACATTTTTCGCCGTGGGCCTTCTAGCCGGCGGCGCCACCTAACTCGTTCCTCTGTTTTGCCTTAGGCACCTCACCTTACGAGCTGGCATCCTTCTGGCCTTCCGGGCGGGCAGTGGCTTCGTCACGTTTCCTCTCTGCCGTGGTGCCGAACGTCATGCTGGGCTGGGCCACACAGTCGCTGGAGCCGTCCCGTACTTGCCTACTTTCTTCTCTTCCTTCCGTTTCTTCTTCAACTGCGATAGTATTCCGCACCACTAGGTGTGGTTCCATCACGTGTCCCTCCCGTTAAGTACCCGTACCAGCGGGTGCCTGCAAAATGAGCGGCCGGGATGATGCATCTCACAGTTTCTTGTATAGCGTTGACACGTCCGTCTGCCGCTGCTCCTGCCCCTGAGGACGTCAAGCTCAGCGTGTTTCGTGCTATCATCGCCGCCCTCGGCACCCCAAACATCACGGCACCGAACACCCGCGCCACCTCCAGCAACGACGTGCTTGCGGAGCAGGCCGTGACGGACATCTGCAAATGGCAATGGCTGCTGTTCACCGCAGCCTGGGGCTTCTTCTTCTTCTTCTTCTTCTTCTTCTTCTTCTTCTTCTTCTTCTTCTTCTTCTTCTTCTTCTTCTTCTTCTTCTTCTTCTTCTTCTTCTTCTTCTTCTTCTTCTTCTTCTTCTTCTTCTTCTTCTTCTTCTTCTTCTTCTTCTTCTTCTTCTTCTTCTTCTTCTTCTTCTTCTTCTTCTTCTTCTTCTTCTTCTTCTTCTTCTTCTTCTTCTTCTTCTTCTTCTTCTTCTTCTTCTTCTTCTTCTTCTTCTTCTTCTTCTTCTTCTTCTTCTTCTTCTTCTTCTTCTTCTTCTTCTTCTTCTTCTTCTTCTTCTTCTTCTTCTTCTTCTTCTTCTTCTTCTTCTTCTTCTTCTTCTTCTTCTTCTTCTTCTTCTTCTTCTTCTTCTTCTTCTTCTTCTTCTTCTTCTTCTTCTTCTTCTTCTTCTTCTTCTTCTTCTTCTTCTTCTTCTTCTTCTTCTTCTTCTTCTTCTTCTTCTTCTTCTTCTTCTTCTTCTTCTTCTTCTTCTTCTTCTTCTTCTTCTTCTTCTTCTTCTTCTTCTTCTTCTTCTTCTTCTTCTTCTTCTTCTTCTTCTTCTTCTTCTTCTTCTTCTTCTTCTTCTTCTTCTTCTTCTTCTTCTTCTTCTTCTTCTTCTTCTTCTTCTTCTTCTTCTTCTTCTTCTTCTTCTTCTTCTTCTTCTTCTTCTTCTTCTTCTTCTTCTTCTTCTTCTTCTTCTTCTTCTTCTTCTTCTTCTTCTTCTTCTTCTTCTTCTTCTTCTTCTTCTTCTTCTTCTTCTTCTTCTTCTTCTTCTTCTTCTTCTTCTTCTTCTTCTTCTTCTTCTTCTTCTTCTTCTTCTTCTTCTTCTTCTTCTTCTTCTTCTTCTTCTTCTTCTTCTTCTTCTTCTTCTTCTTCTTCTTCTTCTTCTTCTTCTTCTTCTTCTTCTTCTTCTTCTTCTTCTTCTTCTTCTTCTTCTTCTGTATCCTCCGATCCTGTCTCAGTTGGCCACAAGACGAAACGAGATTGTCGACGAGATGGATGGTGCATACAGCTGCTGCATACCAACCAGAACATAAGCTGCGTTAGAGCAAGACCAACACGCTTGTCGTGGAGCCGGTTTTGAGACGAGCATGTGTCCGAAATATACAACGCACACAAACTCCAACACAAGCTATGGACCCACAACTCAGATTATTTAATAAGTTTTCAGCGGCAGCAGCATGCTTGAACAGAGAGAGAGGGGCGACCATGGGCCCCCATTATGTCTATGCGACCGGCGCGTCTTCAAACGACAAAGTCCTTCTCTCTCCTCGTTTCTCTCTCCAACACGTTGGATTCAGCTGAATGCATAACAAATTATAATAAAAAAATTGAATGGATAGAACATGTTATCTTATAAAAAAATGAAATTGGATATTGAACAAAAACTTATGCAACCAAACAATGAACAATGCGCGGGTTGAAACTTGAAAGTATTCATGTCCAGTTCGCCACCGAGTACAATGCCTATCCTTTCCCATTTGTTTCTCCTTGCAAAACTACAGAGTCGCGTCAATTTAACAAGCGCGACAAATTGCCACGCAGGAGTTGACATCCACGTAGGCCGGTGTACAGATGAGTCGCGCCGTTTGGATAACCGTCACATAAGCTGAGTCGCGACGATCCGATGGGCGCGACTCAGCCTGTATCGTGCCCGTCTGTTTGACGCAACCCAGGCGCACTTGTAACGACCCCTTGCCCGGACGAGCGCATCCTTCTTCTTGCCCACCCAGTCACAACTTGTTTTTCCTGTTCTCTCTCTCCTTCCTCGTTGCCCCCCTCGTCTCCCCCTCAAATCCAGTCACGGTAGCGCATAATCCAGCCTAAAATCAAGGGACTATCATCCCCTAAGGTATCTCCTTCATCCTATCCAATTAGTTTGTGTTGTGATTCAATTTTGGTGCTTCATTGGTTAGGTACGGTTTAGTACTTTGATTTGTGAAATGTAGTTAATTTGGTATGAACCGGTGGTAATCACAGTTCATGTATCGCTCGAGGGACCAATTGTGATGTATGATTAACGTGTAGGATTGGTTGCATGGAATTTTATTTGAGATGGTGATTAGCATGTAGGATTGGTTACACTTATGGTAGAAGGTTCTGAAAATGCGGTGAGGGTGATAGGCGCAAGATGTGTGGGAAGAACCTACAAATGAGGTATCATTTTTTATTGTGCAATCATAGTTTTATTCGTGATCACTAAAAGTTTTGTTTTATTTTTTATAGCCCGTGCAATGGAAGTTATTCAACGAGCCGAAAACTACCTATGGGTGCAATTTTATTAAGTGGATTGACGATCAGATTAAACCAGAAGACGAGAAATATGCAGCCATGCTGAGGAAGGTTGGCGCCGATCCAAAGGGAAAAGGAGCACCTGGAAGCAAGTAATTAACCACGTCTAAGCTTATCGGTTGTCAAGTATGTTGTGAAATAGTTGCATCCTCCGTCTTAATTTACATTACTGAACTTATTGCAGAGTCAAAATAAGTGACTTTGGCTCCTATTTTTATTTTTCCTTTGTTTAATTTGGGGTCCTGGTGACCACCGATGTTCTTGTTTGTACGAAATATGTTAGGACTTGTCATTTTTTTTGTTTATACCATATTTAGTGTTTCCTATTATTGAACTTCATATTCAACATAGTGCAAGGAGACAGTGTACACACTGCTACGATTGTGACCTCAATCAGTGAATAATGATTTGACATCTCACCAACAAAAGCTGCAGGGACAACCACCTTTCAATCAAAAAAGCAAATATCACCACATTTGTCTGTCAAATGAAACATATCATGTGGTCTTGGATAGCCGATGCATGACAGAAAATAAAAACATAAGTCCTTGGGACATACCATGTGCGCCCATTAAAATTACAATATGAATTAACTGCAACGTTTCGACGATGATAATTAGTAACAATAGTAAGTCCATATAAATCACTAGGTGCAGCGCATCCACTTCCCTTTCCTAAGTACGTCTGGACCACCAGCCTCAACCGCCTCCTTTGCACGGCGGATTCTCTCTCTTCTCTTTTCCCTCTCTCTGTCACGCTTCTCTTTAGCTTTCTTAAGATCCGCCTCTCGACGACGCTCCTCTTCCTCAAGTTTCTCACGTTCTTCTTTATGCCGCATAGCTAACTCCCTGTCCCTAGCCTTACCTCTCTTCCTACTAGAAATGTACTCCAATGCCTCCTCCGACCGCTCTGTGTCAATCCACTGCTGAAAGTCACACAATGGAGGTGGACTCTGCATACCGAATCAGATTCCTCGTTGGCACACACCCATCGCTGCTGCCACAGAGTACTAAAGAGGCCAGATGCACGCACCTTACAAGGATCACCGCACCAGCACATAAGAGGGGGATCGTCACACTTAGCATAATACTTGGAAGGTGGGAGGCAATATCCGAACGATTCCTCTTCCTGTTCATCCACTTGCGTCCCTACAAAGACCATCATAAACATACAATTTAATTAAAATAGTGCTTCAGATGTTTAGCAATTATGCAACAAGATTATTTGATTCTATTACCTCCACGGTCATTCGGCGCATTACCCAGCCTACTCACACTTGCAACCATTGCCCCCCTAGATTGCTCCTCCTGGCGCTTCCGCCCATTCTCAGTTAGTCTAGCAAAGAAACTCTCCGAAGAACTTAGGTTACGAAGTTGAGCTTCTTTGTAAGCCTCTAACTACCTCCTCTTCTCCGCCTTCTTCTTCTTCCGCTTCTCTTCTTGAATTACAGTATCAACAAGCTCTATCAACTTATTGTTGCACCACTCATTGAGCTCCAAACGGTTGTTCCATTTTATGAACAAAAGTAAACCGTCCTCCCTCATACTTTCCGTCAAAGCTGCCCAATCAGCACGTATTGGATACTTATCTTTGTTCTTCCTCCAATGCAACAAAGCACCCTCAAAGCCTGTGTTGAACTCATGCTTAATGTTACTAATAATCTAACCAGGAGGAATTACAATCCTATTTTCTCTCCGTATTGTATCCCTTGTCTCCTCCAATAGCCGCTTGTCCCCCGGTGGCATGATCCTCCGAATCTTCTCAAGCAACTTAGTACGGCATGTAAATGTCTCCCAATCAGACCTTCGCGTATGCTGGACAACAACATAGAGAAACATATTTAACTTAACCAAGCAACAAATGCATTGTAATAATTGGATTTCATATTGTACATTACACACCCATCCGTCGTTGACGCCAACTATGTTACCACAGAAATATCCATAACCCAACTCCGATGGCACCACGTCTTTCCGAGCGGGAACACCACATGGACAAAGTTTTGGAGGGTATTGCTCACAGGGTAGTGGTTCCTTCCCATTTATTTACTGCTGGAGGAGGTCTTCCAATTCTACGTTAACAGGCCAATGGGACTTTCTCCCATATATGTACTCTTGGAAGTCACACAAGTGCCATCTGGTCTGCAAAACAATAATCATAACAGCCATATCATAACCGTAAAAACTTATAATCACTGTCATGTCACATGCAGCTCACTTACACTTCCAACAAAGGCGCAACGAAAAAATGGGGTGTAATCCAAGCCGACTGGGGGCGTCTCAAGCTCCGACCGGTACTCACAATGACATAAAGGGGGGTTGCGAACCCGCAGCCGTGTAGCTGCCACCTTCTCATCATTAGTCATCGGGGGTGGGTTAGGAGGAGGCGGCACCCAACGCTTGAAGGCTTTGTAATCAAACAATTTACGATCCCAAGGAAACAAAAGGATCCGTGAATCATACATTTCTTGCCCATCAATCCATTGCAAGAAGAAACACTACAAACAAATGTTCACCACATTATTTAGGATGCAAACAAATTCAATAAATTCTGAGCAGCGTAATCATTGTACATACTTACTTCATCACTAAAGCACTGGTAAAAAGCACGTGCAACCGTCACCAGATTTCTAGATTGTTGCACAGCCGCTGGGTGACCACACTCGCAATTTGGCACCGGAAGGGCCGGAGGAACGGGACCATCCACCGATGAGAGACAAGGATATTGTACCCTTATACGACATCCATACTTATGCCGAGGATATGTCATCCCTTCATTCGAACATTTTTTTTCAAATTTAAGTACAAACATCAAGCAATTAACTTAGCCACATACAACATAACACCATGCAAGGAGAAATTGTGCCCTTTTTTTTTCCTACTTCATGACCTTTAATTGATACGTACCATCCCATCGTAACAACCATTGCTAAGAACAAAATCATGTCCATCCCTACCTCTAACCCTAACCACCTTCCCCTAAACCAAACCACACCACAACAAGAAATTCTAATTGCAGAGAATGAGATAGGGAGAGGGTGGCGCTAGAGACGACGAACAGAGTGCAATGAGAAAGGGGAACGAACAATGGTTGCGCCAAACTCAGAGAAAATAATATTGTCTAGAAAATTACGCCAAAGGAATTGGCGCGACCGGCATGACAGTCGCGTCCATAGGATGGGCGTGGTTAAGCCTGGGTCGCGCCATAGTCAACCCGGTCGTCCGTCCCTCCGACGTGGCCGTTCCACGTATATACTAACCACGCTTATTAAATTGACACGACTCTGTAGTTAGTCACGGTTTTTAAATTGGCATGACAAAAGCATCTAGAATTTGGAAATAAAATTTCATACGGTCTTTTTTCTAAATTATTAGTAAAAAATGTTTAAATAAAAAAAATTCAGATATTTCCTAGAGAGAAAGAGAGAGAGAGAGAAAGACAAGCCTTTTGTATTGTATCAAGTTGTATAATGAATAAAATGCTAACTTATATTCTTATGAATAATATGTCACAAAAGAAAATCACATTCTTTTAATATTGATTGAATTGCATATATGATCTTATGATCTTGGAGGGCATCAATGAAAATGAAACAAAAAGAAGATGCGTATCTCTTTGGATGCAAATGTAATTCGTCCACAGTAGTTTATTATAAGCTACAAGTTAATGTAACCATTAGCCTAAACTAGAACCTCTTACAGCTATCCGATATGTCAAATAAAACAGTAAGTAGTATAGCCTCAATGCCTAATATATGAATCTTTAGCTTCATGAAGCAGAAAAATATGGAAAGTGGCGAAACGCCAAACTCCAACCAAAACATGTATGATCCAACTGGGACATGCGCACGCATCTTGATGACTCAACAAAAAACAAAACTAAACTCTACGATGGCTAGATATTGTGGTGCGCTAGTGTACAACGACATCACATGAAGATTTACTACAAAAAAAGTAAAACAAAAGAGACTTGTTGAAGGAAGCTTTACTACACAAAAAGTAAAACAAAGGAGATTTGTTGAAACATATGGGCGTATTACAAAGCCTAGGGGCCGATGTCCGGGACGACAAGCTAACAGAAGATGGCAAAGAGCGGCGACTGGAGGTTATAAATAAGCTGCAACTTGACTTTACGACAGTTGTGGACTAGGAAATGTTCTAGGCGTGGTGAGAACGACGATGACAAGGTTGATGTTCCGGGGATTATATGTGCAATGAGAGGCGATGAGGTTTGGCTCGAAGTGATAACATTCAACATGGAGCATCAGACGGGAAGAATGACATTATGGTGCTCACAAAGAAGGGGTTGGTGGTGAGAATCATCAAGCACATGTCAACCATTGTGTGCATCCTCTTCTCCAACTCCAAACTCAACACAATCAACACGAGGAAGCAAAGTGGAGTACGAGGAGCACACCGAGGTTGAAATCTTACTAAACGTTGTTGGTTACCTTTTTTGTCCGCACCAAACAGTGAAGCGGTGGTGGATTCTATATAATATCAAACTGATTTGATAGAAAGAAAAAAAATTGAGTTCTTTTCTTATGAAGAACATGTCATCGAAGGAAGCCACATTTGTTTCTTAGACAATGTAGTTTAAATTATTAAATTATATGTTTATTATGATTACCTTGAAAAAGGGGGGTAGGGGATAATTGCTCTAGCTAGCATGGCTGGAACAAAGACCATGTACAACAAAGGGGTAATTACAAGCCTTAATCCCAAAAATTGAAAGGAAGGGCTAGGGAGGATCCAAATATTCTAATGTTCTTGACAATAAGAGGATCAACCGATCTACCATTTCTAGTGTTCTTTTTGTGCTGGTATGCAGATAGATAGACTATGTACGTTTTTACTGAACTGGTTCAGCAAGACTTGCAGCAGAATTAATACCCAAAACATGATTTTTATTTTTTTCCAGATTTCCTAAAAGAATTCTGGATTTCTGAAATTTTCCAGATTCTTGGTTTTATTGCTGTTATTTGTTGCTTTTGTTGGATTATGGCGGCAAATTTGTTGGCGTAAAATATCCACTAGGATCATCAAATCGCACTGATGTTGATTCTTTACAAAGGTAACTGAAAGGTCTATACTTCTTTTCCCGAAATCAAAACATCGATTCTTCAGCAGATGCTTCCCTTTGACACGAAATACAAGCATGCATTTCCCAAAAAAAAAAACAAGCCTCCTGATGTTCTTACAAAATTCAAAAAACTACTGCTTATTCGAATTGATCTGGAGTTAAATAAATAAGCAAAAGGAGGGGAAGGTGAACGCCAGCTGATCATTTCTCTTTTAGATGGGAGACGCCACATACCACACGATTCATTCGTCGCGAGCAAATTAGCCAAAGATGTTTTCAAGCATGTGTTTTATTTATCAACCTTTTTCTGGTTAATTTATCTTACTGAAAATCTTCATACTTTTCTTCTTCTGGACTTTGGTTGCTCGTTTGGCAAAGCAAAGCACGTCGTCTATCTTTCTGATGTTGGAGGCGTTGCTGGCATATGTGCGCCCTGCCTACGTCACACATCGCAGATGCATACACTACAGCTGAAAAGGAGGGAAGGGAGAGAGCGAGCGAAAGGTAGAACAAGCAGGAGAGCCAGAAAGTGAGAGACTTATCTAACAAAGCAGCAATGCCGATGTCGGCGATGTGTCGAAGCAAACTGCTCCAATTCTCTGATACGCACAACAAAGCTTGTCGCGACAGAAGAACAAACTGACGCAATGCAGCAGCTAGCCCACCGTGAGTCCGGTGCGGCGACGTCAGCCCGAATCCCCAACAAGACGGGCCGCATGTTAGAGCTTGTCATGGCGACCGGGTTCGTACTTGCCACCGTCTTTTGGCACTTGAATGAAAAGCCCATACTGACATACCGTTCGTTCAGGAGCGACTGGGCTTCTTCGCGCCATGACTAGATCTCCAACACCCGTCCCGTGTTCGTGCAGAAACAGACCACGACGCTACCGCCCCGTTTCATACGTGATCGCCGACGGCGCCTTCGCGTTCCCGCCGCTAGTATTAATTCCTCTCCGTGGCCTTCGCCACGGCCACCTTCTTCGCCATGGGCGCCGCCTAGCTCGCTCGATCCGATCCTCTTAATTTTCGCGCATTCATTGCTCTGGCATCCTTCTGGGCGGACAGCGGCTTCGTCACGTTCTTTTCGTCCATGGTGCCGAACGTCATGCTGAGATACACCGTCGTCGAAGCCGTCATTCGATCCCTACTTTCTCCTTTCCGGTTTCTTCATCAATCGCGACCGCATTCCACTATTCCATACCCGTGTACCTCGTCATGTACCCCTTCCAGCCGGTGCCGCGGACCGCGGTACGAGTTCGGCCAGGACGATGACTCTCCCTGCTTCTTGCGTGGCGACATGCTCGACGCCACACCCGAGCCCGAGACGTCAAGCTCAGCGTGTTCCGTGCCGCCCTCGGCGCCGAACACCCGCGTCGCCACCAGAAACAACGAGTTTGCGCAGCAGGCCGTGACGCCGTGACGGACATCGGCAAATGGGCGATGCCTGCGCTGGTCACCGCAGGGTCCTCTTCTTCGTCCCCTTGCAACTTGCTAGTCTGCCGCAAGAACATAGGGAGACTGAAGAGACGATGATGCATATAGCTACTGCGACAAGGCGACAAGAACACATCCTGCATTACCTGTGTTAGCAATGGCAAAAAAATATGAATAGATAGAACATGCTATATTTTAAAACATTATGACGTTTGATATATGCTAGAATCTTGTTTAGCCAAGGAAGATATTTCCGAGATTTGCTCAGGTGCTGGGCGCCCTGCACCTAATATGTGCAGGGCCAATGATCTTACGACACGTGTCGTATCTAATCAAGGCAATTAGCACAGACGGAGGCCATCTACGCCCACTCGTGTCGCACATCGTATTTGCGCCGTATTCGCGCGCCGCATGTTTGCTGCGCCTTCGTGCCGCCGCTCGGTCTCCTCGTCTTAGCTCCCATTGCAGCCATCGTGCCACCTTCGCACCCATCATTGTCATCTAGTTTCTAGCTCAACCTTTTTAAGACAACCCATCATGTACATTTCTAGCTCAATCCAGGATCAGGGCCGAAGCTAAGAACAACGTTGATGAACATCGCTGGTTAGTAGTTTGCATGCAAGTTTTCGAAACTCGTCGGTGTCAGCTGACACCGGGGGCTTCATGTGGCTTCGCCCCTGTCCGGGATTTGGCTTTTAGCTAGCTGGCCCACAAGAATTATCCCCAATTTTTGGCTCTAGAGCTTTCTATAGTTTGCTATATGACTTATAGCACGTATAGAACATATCGAGATTTGCTCAGGTGCTGGGCGCCCTGCACCTAATATGTGCAGGGCCACTGAGGTTTCGCCACCTGTCACCACTAATCAAGGCTATTAGCAACGGCAGCCCAGACGGAGGCCCATCTACGTGCGCGATCGTATTTCCACCGTATACGCGCCATTTGTCGCTCGTGTGAAAGTCTCCGTCGCGTGATCCTTCCGTGCTTACGACGAGACATTGAACGTCTTCTTACTCCTGCATACGACGTATTTGTTGCTCCGAGCAGTTGCATACGTAGTAGATTGAAGGTGGCTGGAGCAAGCGCTTCTTAATTTAAAGTATGAATGACGTAATAAGAGTACTCAAGCAACTGTAGTTAAGTGAGAAAATACTTTGTCAAGAACTTGAACCAGAACTGACCCCTTTTGAGCTCAAACTAGTACAACTCCCTGCGAGCATTCCAGAGAAGAGAGAATTAGAAGATAATGCCTCGTCGTTCTTAAGTTGACGCGGACGGTCAGGCGACGTCGACGGCAACACCAGCGACGAAGCGAAGGCGGCACAAATACGACGTACGGCACGACCTAACAAATACGATGTGTTTAGTGAGCAGCGGCGCGAATACGTAAGAGATACGGTCTGACGCACGGGCGAGCAAATCCCACGTAGATGGGCCTTCGCCTGGGCTGCCGTTGCTAATAGTCTTGATTAGTGATGACAGGTGTCAAAACCTCAGTGGCCCTGCACATATTAGGTGCAGGGCGCCCAGCACCTGAGCAAATCTCGATATGTTCTATACGTGCTATAAGTCATATAGCAAACTATAGAAAGCTCTAGAGCCAAAAATTGGGGATAATTCTTGTGGGCCAGCTAGCTAAAAGCCAAATCCCGGACAGGGGCGAAGCCACATGAAGCCCCCGGTGTCAGCTGACACCGACGAGTTTCGAAAACTTGCATGCAAACTACTAACCAGCGATGTTCATCAACGTTGTTCTTAGCTTCGGCCCTGATCCTGGATTGAGCTAGAAATGTACATGATGGGTTGTCTTAAAAAGGTTGAGCTAGAAACTAGATGACAACACTCTTATGCCTTCCAATAATGTTAGAGAGTAGCAACAGAGCTATTTTTTTGCGAGGGAAGTAGCAAGAGAGCTATAGAAGGACAAGGCTTTTGTATTGTATCAAGATGTATTACTAGATAAGAAAATGCTAACATCTGTTCTTATGAATAATAGATATCGCGAAAGCAAATCACATTCTTTTTACCAGATATTGGTTGAATTGCATTTATTATTCTTATGATCTTGGAGGGCATCGATTGAAACAAAAACAAGATGGTGCATGTTTCTTTGGAATAAAATATAATTCATCAGTTTATCATAAGCTACAAGTTAGTTTCATCATTGGTCTCGTTTAGAACCGGCTACAACTAGCTTATACCTAAACGTATAGCTCAAAAAAGGGCGCTACTAATTTTCAAGTGCTTCAAAACAGGGGAGGTCTTTCAAGCGACACCAACTCCATTGTCCATCAGATGTACCCAAGAATGTAACGGAGGTATATTTGAGGTCAACCAGAGGGACAGCTATCAGGTGGCTATCATGGCGAAAGTGGAAATCAACTTTTACAACCTCGCACACAGGAGGCATGAGGAACATGAAGGGCATCAGCAGTCCGGGATGATAGCTGCTGATTAGTTGAGGTGGAATTTGCTACTCCCAGACGTCAGTTGGAGTTTCTGTTATCCTCTTCTTTATTTTCGTTTATCTGGGCTGGTCTATTCTTGGTCAGTGCATTAGCCAACAAGTTCTTTCGGTTTCTACTTTGGATTGTTGTACGAGTCAGCTATATATGGCTGACTGTCTTGTAATAATCTGAACTTGTTCTTAATAACTTCTTTCGTAATGGCAAAGGCAGAACACCTGCCGCTTTTCCGTCAATAACAGTAGTGGATCCACCACTACTAGCTAGTTATTTGTTTCTAGTATGGAGATCGATATGCTATATATGCTTTTACTGAACTGGTTCAACCTATTGGCTGGCTCTAAGAGGACAGTGATGAATTGTTGGATCTGAAAAGTAACAATGACTTGTAACAGAACTAGTACCATAAAGAAGTTTTTTTTAGTTCCTAATTATTGTTTTCCAGGATTAACTTCTGAAATTATCTAGAATTCTTGGTTTTCTCAACTAACAAGATAAATAAACAGCTATTTCAAACTCTAATTGCATCCAAAACCACACACACACACACACACAAGTGGGTCAAATGATTTTCTGAAGAATGAGCAAACCTAAAGGAAGATGAGATATGTACTTCAAAGTTCGGATACAACCAAGATAATCATGTTTTTTTTTTTGACGGGGACTACGGCAGGCCTTACATCCTGCCTGAACATTTTATTGAAAAAAGAAAATTGTACAGAATTTACATGCTCGCAAAGCGAAGCAAAAGAGAGAAGGGACTATAAAAACAGTTGTACAAAAGGAATGAAAAAAAAACCTAAAACTTCTATCAAAACTGAAGAGACAGGAGGAACAAGAGAATCATGTGGAGAGGCTCAATTACACTTGAGCCGAACCTTTCTTAACACCGAGGTACCACACAAAAATCCTTTAAGGTCCGTTTGGATATAGATATTGGAGGCTTTGGAATTAAATTAGGTTCAATATCAAATCAGTCTAGGCATTAAAATGAGCTTAATGCAATTGCGATTGTTGGGTTGAATCCAGCGATGGAACTCAAAAACCGGCAATCCCCAATGCCATTGAATTTAGAGAGTCGGGCCTCTAAATTGTGGACAAGGCAACTCAGTTATGTTTTAATGCCATAGAATTGGGCCTTTATTCCTAATTCTGGCGACATCTATTTTGGGAAAACCGGCACTAATCAGCACCAATTAACCCTCATCTTGTGCTGAACAATGAGGAGAACAATATCCAACAACTCTGTAGCAGAAACAACAATCACAATGCACAAGGGACATAGCGATTTACGTGAAAAACCTTCTCGATGTGAGGAGTAAAAACCACGGGATCAACGGTCTACTCCAACTTTCACTATAATCAACAATGAGTACAATAGCGTCTTCTCTAAAACCTCTAGAGGATTACAACAGTAGCACCACACTTATCAATTTACAAACTTGGCCACAATAACAATACTCACAAGAACAAGAAGAGGTATAACAACAGCAAGCAGAGATGACACATATTCTGTCCTCTTCAGTAATCAGTCTGTAACTCCCAAACTACAGCTTAACAATGCACAAATTTTATAGGCAGGTAGTTCCACAGGTCCTATATATACTGACCAAAAATCAGCTCAATCCGACTCCGTTTGACTACCCAAATGATTCATCTACCACAACTGCTATGTCTGAAACTGCAGCAACCCGAACTGACAAAACACCTCACAAATCTGATGCTCCACTGAACCAATACCCAAACCAACTGACCAGATCGAAGTACTCAGAGTGTAGGACGAGCTCACCAAGTTTGGAGCCAATCCAGAACACGTTTGAGCCTCCAATCAACAGCTTGATGCCGGTAGGTTCGAAGCCACCAAATCTGAAACAGATTCACCTCTCCTTCTTCTTCTTTCTCTCTTCTCTTTTGTTGTGTACTCGTGTGTTAGTGTGCCAGAAGTTAGAGTTTTTTCCTCACATATATGTCAAATGTGAGGCAATCTCTACCATTGATTTCAGCCAAATCAATGGACCATAAGTGTTGGTCTTGTGAGCTGAAAGTATCACTTGTTAGACTTCAGATTTCATCCTTCATATGGAGGGATAGCCCAACAATCCAAACACGGAAATTGGCTGAGCTCAATACCAATTCTTAATTCTAACTCTCAATTTCAACATCCAAAAGCTACATTAGTTTTTTTTCGTATGGTTACTTCCTCCCCTTGTGGAGGCAAATCGAAATTAACCTTTACAACTTCACATAATCACCACACAAGTTCAGTTACTCTTGTACGTCTACTAGCCGTCTATGAGACCTCAATCTTCATGAATAACAAGCACGTTCGTTTTAAGCTTGAAAAATGCTCAAAATAGTGAAGCGAAGCTCTCTTACACCAGCCACGCACCACGACGCGTGGCGAGGATATCGTTTGGTCAGCGCCACATCGGGCATGCAGCTTTTCGGAACAGCCTGTCCCGCTTCACCATACATTCTCGCCGTTCTCTTTATTTTCTTGCAATCACATTCGTCGATATATACGACATGCCACATGCATTATTGGCGGCAAGCGTCTCCATGCGTACAACACCGGAGCTCGTCCCACTTCGCCGGCCGGCCTAGAACGAACACACTCGCTAGTGCGCATGCACCAAGCACCCAGGCAGATCAAAAGCTACGTATAGCAGTACAACTCAACACGCGAAAAGCAGCGGCTCTGAACTTGTGATGCCGCGTGCTGGATCGGTACAGTACAAACCGAAGTGTCCAAATGGCAACAATTTTGTTGGCGTAAAATATCCACTAGGATCACCAAATCGCACTGAGGTTGTTTCTTTACAAAGATAACCGAAAGATCCGTCCTTCTTTTTCCGAAACAAAACATTGATTGTTAAGCAGATACTTCTTGTCGATACGAAATACAAGCACGCGATCCTCCTCGTCTTCTTAGAAAAATTCAAAAAGCTACTGCTAATCCGATTGAATCGGAGTTAAATATGAAAAAAGCACCTTTATCCTTTTCCTCTCCTGGACTTTGCTTGCTTGTTGGGCTAAGCAAGCACACCGATCTCCCTCATGTTAGAGCCGTTGCTGGCATGTGGGTCGTGCCTACATCACAGTGCACTGATAAATACACACAGCTGGTAGAGGAGGGAAGGGAGCGAGCGAGCGAGAGAAAGCTAGAACAAGCAGGAGACCCGGAAGTGAGAGACTGATCTAGCAAAGCAAAAGGCATGGAGGAGCTCGCGGAGCTGGGGCATCTGCTCGTGTTCGCCTTCCTCTTCTTCTTCGCCTCCTACATGGTGGCGCCTGTGATGACCGACGTGACGATGGAGGCGCTCTGCCCCGGCCGCGACGAGTGCTCCCTCGCCATCTACCTCACCGGCCTCCAGCAAGCTGTGAGTACTGAGAACTTCCATGGCCACTGCATCGTGCTTTTGTCTTTGTGCAGTGCCTTTGTAGAGGAACCAATTAGTGCAGCTCAACCTCTCGGTAGCCAAAGCTAGCCGCACATAAACCAATTAGTAATAATCCACTAGCATATAAAGGAGATCGTGGTTGCTTATTCCTCTTCCACTTGAGAAAATCGAGCTGAGGTGAGTGTTCGTTTCATTTCCAAAAACATGGAGTTGGCATGAAGAGAGTGGAAACCCCGTTGGGCACGGCTTTGCAGTTCCTTCATCTCTGTGTTAATTAGCCACCAACAATCAGCTACCTATACGGCCCGGTCGCTGAAGTAGGAATCATCACAGATTATGTGAGTGTGAGATGCCGTTACCGTGAGCAGCGAGTGATAGACGTCAGCTGGCCGGGTTCACCTTTCCCCTGGGCCCGGGCGTTTTTTCCGTGACTCCGTTGCGTCGGCCGTGACGCTACGACGAATGGCCATGCCGGTCACCTGGCCTGAGGCCTGAGAGCAGTGAGCAGCCCACTGCCCCGGCGACTACTCAAGAACTGGCGCACCGTGATCGTGCTATACGTCACCGGCGAAATCTAGCACGATGCAGAAGACTTTGTCGACGCCTTTAGACACCCCTTTGTAACCGACGCCGCACCGACCATTTACAGTTTACCGCTTGCTCTCTGGCATGTCAAAAGCAAGGAGTATCCCCCCAGAAGCTGGTAAAGTTGTCCGAGACATAGGCAAGGATAGCAAAAGTCAGAGTCATTGGCACGCACCTGCTAGTTTAGGAGTAGTGAAAGAAACAGGCCAGAAGAAAATTAACCACATGCACGTCACTGAACTTTTTACCTTTTGTTAATGATAGCCGGTCGAAAGGTCTGTACGTGAGAGTCCTATTGTGGTTTCCTTCCAAGCAGTAATACCTGTCAAAATCTGCCCGAAAGCGAGACGTGAGCCACCGGAAACTCTGCTGCTCAATTGCTCTCCGACCACACAGAGGCCATGCGGCGACACCACCATACCACTATGCCTCCACCAGCATCACATCACCGGGAAGAAAACGAAAGCTGCCACAGGCACGAACTGTGTGCTTCACCGCAAAAAAAAAAAAAAAACAAAAGACACAAAATGTGCTGCGCC
>LAPY01002751.1:13744-42260 GCA_000970635.1 Eragrostis tef
CCCGCCGTGGTGGGTCCACGACCACGAGGAGCGCATGGAAGGCTACGTCAAAGGCTACGTCGCCGCGTCGTGGGCGCCCGTCGTGTCGCGCTTGGCCGACGGCGGCGGCCGCCGCGCTAGGCCGTCATCCGTTATCGTCTCCGGTCGTCAGAACCGCCTGAACGCGTTCCGTTCGGCTTTGGAGAGCGCCTGCAGCGCGCAGAGATGCTGGAAGGTGCCCAATCCGGTGCTGCGGGGCGTCCTCCGGAAGAACGTGTCGGAGAAAGTTGTTCCTGTGTATCGCCGGTTTTTGGAGGACCAACCGGGGAGAAAGTTGTTCCTGTGTATCGCCGGTTTTTGGAGGACCACCCGGAGGTTCAAGTGGCCACCGGGCTCGCCGCAGAGGAGCTGGAGCAGCAGTTGTTGGACTTGTTCGAAGGGTAGATACAGGTATAGAAAGAAAACAGATTCTTTATCGCATCGATCTCACAAGGTTGCTCCTTGCCTTGATGCTAGTTTCGTAGTACACCTGAATCGGTGGTGGGGCACTTATTTCACTCGTTGTAAAATGTAAATCATTGATTCGCACTAGCTAGCGTCCAAAAAGTAAACCATTGATTCCTTCTTTCTAAGTTCTAACGTCTGATTCAAAGATGTGTAGCCTTTTAGAGTGATCTGCGATCTGTGCTGAACACTTAACTAAATAAAAAATGTGTAAAAAGCAAACAAATGAACCATAAACACAATACGATTGGAAATCTGTCCTCCCAAAAAAACAGAAATGACGAATTTACATGGCTCCCGTTCCGTGCTGATCAATCACAGATCTCTGAACCACCTTGCCTTCTACATTTATGAACAGGGACTCCTGCCAGAAATAGGGGGAAAAAGGTCACACAGAAATGCACTGAGACGAAGAAAGGGTGAGTGTCAGCATAGAGATATAAACTCACCATCTCAAGAGGACTAATTCTGTGCAAAAAGAAACCATCTGCATTTGTTTGGTCACCACCAAGACTGGGATTTCCGATGAACAAAATTGAATTGTCTCGGTGGAAGTAGCCACAAACGCCTGCCATGCTTATGTATGCGTTCTGTATCATGGGCAGGGAGTTAAATTATAAATAATCATTAGTTTGATAAACCTCATAAAAGAACAGAACTTACCACTTCATATTTTGCAAAAATACGCTGAAAAGGCAAGTAGAACTTTGCCCTTTCTGGGGTTTCCTCCTTATTGCAAACAACTAAGGGATCATATCCAACAACTATTTTCCTGGCTTAAACAAAATGAATGTTAGTCGCTATGACTACAAAAGAATGGTAAAAAAAGAGAGTAACAATTCAAGAACAATTCTACATAGGCAATGTATAGGTGTGGAACTTAAATTGTGCAAAATAGAACAATTTAGTATTTTAGTGATGTAACAAGTTTGTCAAGATTCTCTCACAGCTAATATCTACAGTATAGATTGTAGCATCCCTTCTAGACTGTTTAGCACATTCTCCCTAACCACCACGTCCTAACGTCAACAGTTACAGAACATAAGGCAAAATTTTGATTCTCCAATGATAGTACAGAGAATTGAATAACGAACAGAGGAAAATTGTACTAAAACTTACCAGTTACCATGGGTTTGTGCTACTGACCGCTCTAACCATTTAGTTTGTTCCCTATAAGAAGTGCTTATTTGTCCATCATGTAGAGCTTCCTTCACAAAGATGGGCAAATAAATGCATAAGAATCTATACATGTTAGCATATATAATGCGATGTACTGTTGTTTATCAGATCAGATTTGTTTGAGATAAAATACCTGCAGAGACCCGGTGTCCAGACCAATAATATCTAAAACCAGATCATATGGCATGTTCAATTTCTTCAAAAAGTTACCGACTGTCTGCCCATGTGATGATGTAGTGGAATACCTGAAGTAATTCTACATATATTACAAAGTACTTATAGAAAGGAGCAAACGTCAATTCAAAAGGGGGAGGAAAGAGCAAATCTTGGGTGGTATGTAATATGTTAAACGAAGTGTAAATATAGGAACTAGGAACAATTAGCTTACCAGGGGATATTCTGATCCTGGAAGTACATGGAACCCTGAAAGAAAACGAAAATATCGAAAGGATAGCTTAGCATCTGGTCCAGTTCGATTATATTGGGAGTGGACAACAAATACAATTATCCAACATTGCGGCATTACTGCTGTAGATTATTAACTTACGTTTTGCCAAAGTGGGTCATCCTCTCCAAGTTGAGCAACATCCAACACGAATTTGACTTCGTAAACCTTTGCTATGGCCTCCATCTTCACAGAAAACAGTTGGTGTCAAAATAAGAACAGAGATAGAGAATGTTTTCTGTGGTCCAACTTTTACAAACCGAAAAGGTGCAATTACAACCAGCAGAATCACAGAGATCCAAATGAAGCCAAGCACATAGAACTTTTATGTTGTTCGATTCAAAATATTCCCAAATGGTGGCAGATCAGACCTAACCTTTCATGAAGTTCACTTAATTATATGATACCATGCAACGCTGTGTTGTTAACTAAGCCATTCAGAATACAATTCAGAACTCAAAACTGATTCTGAGTCAAGGCATGATCTAGGGGGCACACTGGCACATGGGCCTGATCTGAAAAGAACATGCTGCATGTGCCGTCATCCCAGGTAAGTCCAATACCAATCCTATACTAATGCCAGCCTTTGGATCGGCATATGTGTTGGTTATCATTATTCACAGACAACATTATGCCAATCCTGTGCGAAATCATTGCTTCTTAGGAGCTCGAGAGTATCAGAAATTCAGAATGACACACCATTGTTTCTAATGGATTCCGCATTTCCGCTGGTCCAGCCAACGATAATTCAGACTAATTCTAATGTTAAGAACTCGCCAACACTCGATACTCATCACTGCAATGTTAAATGGAATTATTACTCCGCAATTCATACCACTATAGTACTGTACACGAAAGCCACCACGGCGATCAATTGATGTCCCTGTCAGTGACGCGTTCAATGCCGATCGTGATAGTTGCAACCGGCGCGACCAACCAATTGCCGCACAAACGAATTTACCAACAGGGAGATGCGAGCTGGGTCGACTTGTGGAACTCTGAAAAATCCAACGCAATCACGGAGCAACGCGGGCAATGCCAGGACGCAACTGGGAACGGAGCAACGGGAACGAGGGCAATGCCAGGTCGCAAAGTAACCCAAATTAAGAACACCACAAGCGGAAAAAGATGCCTGGAGACGCGGATTAAGCACAAGAGAACCCGGAGGAGGAACTAACGAAACCCGCGCACCTGCCTCAGGAGCCGCGCCTGATCGACAGCCGTCCGTGAGCCACCGGCCACGCTGAGGAAGGCGACGCCGCCGCTGCGCGCGCCTCGCCCGAGCGCGTCCACCCCGCCGCCCCGCGGGATAAGCTGCCTCTCGCCGAGGCTGAAGGCCCCGGAGGAGGAACTAACGAAACCCGCGCACCTGCCTCAGGAGCCGCGCCTGATCGACAGCCGTCCGTGAGCCACCGGCCACGCTGAGGAAGGCGACGCCGCCGCTGCGCGCGCCTCGCCCGAGCGCGTCCACCCCGCCGCCCCGCGGGATAAGCTGCCGCTCGCCGAGGCTGAAGGCCGCGTAGAGCGCGAGGCAGAGTGCGGCCTGCACCGCCAGCGTGCGGCGCCACTGCGGCGAGCGCGTGTGGTCCGCCGCCGTTTCTTCCTCCATGTCTGCCTGCCTGGCGAGTGGGCAGGCGACCAACCAGGTTCAGGAGAGCGGGATGACCACCCGGCACGTCTGGGGCTGGGGCTCCTGGTGCTTGCTGTCAGCTGTGTTGCAAGTCAGACGGAGACAACGGTTAATATCATGGATGAGGACGAACATAGACGCGACGAGGGGGATGGCGGACTGCCAAAGGGGAACTGGATGATCTAGCAATAAAAATCAACAATCATTCATGGGATCTTCCGGTGGACCCGACAAGACAGATGTCAGATTGGTACCAGGGGGGCCAATCGTGGTTGCTGCTTGGTCGATGTTGATTTGACGGGCTGCTTCGACCCCTTCAATGGACTTCATCTGGTCTTCATCGTCACAATTCTCAAAAGCGAAGCACAGTACAGACTCGTTGGTCATTTCCTAAACAGGTCCATAAAACCAAACCGGGATGTCGGGAATGACCCTGTTCCCTAGCTGGGATATATGGGCTGACTACAGCAGTGACGTTTGTGAAATTACTAATTAAAATCTTAGCACAACGGCAAGTAAAACTGGATAACTTGACACAACGGCTATCATTAGCATAACAACTGGGGTCTGCACATGTCTAGGCCTCTAGGGGTACCTTAACTGTTACAGCATGGTAAACCAGGTCATCAGGACCAGTTTGTCTAGTAAATTAACTGGAGTCTCTTTCCTACCGCTCAGTCACTCTGATACCTGTACTACACACATCAACCATCTATTTCCATCTTGCCCGCCGACTTGACGGCCGATGGCTCCCCATTCGCTGCTACAGGGCCAGAATCTGGCGGAGGGGAATTAGCTTCTTTGGAGTTCGGATCTACCGCTTCCTCTTTGATAGCAGTACCATTTTCTTGAACTTCCAGGATCCGCACAACGTCCTCACACACAGTTTCCAACCGATGAAGACTATTGGATAAACTGGACGACGCAGCCTTGTCACCAAAGAAAGAATTGAGTGCAGGAACACCACCGTCTTCAAGCACAAAACACATCTGCAGAGCAAACACGTAGATAGTGATCAGTCAAAAATATAAATGGTGTGTTTTCCAATATTCTTGAAAACTCCCTCGATTATGCACCTTATTGTAGAGATGCGGAACTTGTGACTGATCAGCTGTGCCATCAGAAGCCACTTCATTGGTAGCTGGAAATAGGATCCCAGTTATCAACATAAACAATTAGAAAATCTCAGTATATCTTCAACAGTCTTTTGAGAGAGAAAAGTACATAAAAGACAACAGAAAATATGCACACAAGTACATAAAAGAAAGGAAAAATACAGATAATAGGTGATTGCTTACAAATTGGTTCGAGATTAGGCAATTCTCTTGACATTTCACTGACATCTGGAAAAGATGGAACATGTCCTGCTGGAACACTTTGTTCAGTAAGATCATCGGGAACAGGAGTGTTTGTCTTTATCTGCAAAACACAAACATACACCTTCACAAATGCACAGAACTAAGATATTAAATTAACAGTTTTAGCATATGCTCCCATGAGAACTTGGGTGCTTGTATATGAAGTGAAGAAGCTGTACCACAGCATATTCCAGATTCAAGCATCTTTCAAGAATATGGTATCTCTTCCTGATGAACTCAACTACCCTTCTCTGATAGTCTTTGTAATGGGCCGAGCTTGTTGCATTCACCTGGCGGTCCTGGCCTTCTTGTGTGCCTTCCAGATTTCCCTAGAGAAAAAATGATAAAAACAAATAAATGTAACGAGTCACGCACTTAGATTATGGAAGAAAATGAAAGTGTGCACATACTAACATTTGGCTCATTGTTTGTGTGAGAACCAATTATTTCATTAACAGAAGGAAGCTTCAGCTCTCGTCGCGCAGCCTCAAAAAGCCCATTCTCTCTATCATCTGATATATACTGCCACCTTGCGTACCCATGCCTAATGAAAGAGCCATTATGTTAACTTTAAAAAGTAACTTTGAACATTTGTTATACTACAGCCATGACAAAACACATGCGAAGTAACCTTAACATATACACACAAAAAAAACTCTCATAAAAGGCATTCACTATGTGAAAGGGCAGGGAGCCGGATGGAGACTGTCATGGAAGAATCAGATTTAATGCAAATCAAGGAAAAAAAATATATGATGCTTGTCAGACAAGTCAAATGATGCGTACTTTATTATTCCTTTAAGTAGCAGTAAATCATGCTCCGCTTTCCATATTATTCCACTTGTCAAACTTTGAAATTCTTGTAGCAAATAATTAGGAATGAGAGTTGTAATTTTGCCTTGCTCCATGGCAGCCACCTGAATCATAAAGGCATGCAATTGTTAAACAATAGAAAGGCCTAAACATTGAATCATATGGTGGTACCATTGCCATACCCGTACATATTTCTAGAAGATCTAAGATCGATTAAAAATACAACAAAATATGCAATCTTCTCTCACTACTGACCCAAGACCTCAGCCCAAATCTATAACCAGGTGACAGTACTTCCATTGCTTCACCCTTCAAGAGTAAGATGTTTGCAGCAACCATCGAGAGAAGCATAGAAGCACAACTAAACCCACAGTTTCTACCATATTTACATTTATGTTGTTTTAAAAAATGAAGAAAATATTCTGCTGTCTGAAACATATGTCCATCAATTACACAAGGCATAACTAAACTTTCTAAGGAAAAAAAAACACTAGAATTTCATATATCATTATTCTGAAGGTGTTTCCATGTCCCCTACAACAATGCAACAAAATACAACAACAAAGCCTTTTTTATCCCAAGCAAGTTGGGTTAGGCTAGAGATGAAAGCTGCAGGAACCAACAAGGCAAACAAAGACAGCAGAACGGAAAGACATGCAATGACATACAAACTTTCAAATTAGTTTAATGGGAATAATAGAAGCATTTGACATCAAGTATAGCAGAGAAGATGATGGATAATATTCTAAACATGTACCTTTGCCTCGATAAGGGATATGTTTGCTATCCTGACCAATGTCTCATCTGTGCGCAACCCTTCCCTTGGCACGCCATCTGCATTCATGCAGATCGGATACAAGAATGTAGATGGGACAGAAATGCCAGTAGCCTTAACTAAGCTCTCAACTTACCTGAAAAATGGTCTGCGTCATTTGTTTCGTCTACAAGATGGAGCATGACAAGCTCAGCATACCTGAAACAAACCATGCTATAGGATAAGTAAATGTACTGTATTGAAGATAACGCATGCATACTTCCAAAGAAGGATAGATGAAAGGTCAATGTGTTAGTTTATTTGGTCTTTCACCCACGAAGCCATATAAACAACAGAAAGGCCTACTTGAATTTAACAACCAATATAGAACCCTTTCCTATAGATAGGCCGCTGTACAAAGTGAGCATTCTTCTACATGGAACATTAATACCAGATCTATATAAAGGTTCTGCATAGGGGTGCAAACTGGGGCCCCTTAGGGTCGCCCTCGCCCCTCTTTAGTTCAACCAAATGAACTAGATTTCCAAAATGGGAAGTCAGCTGGAATCGTACCCAGCAGGGTTCTATTAATTGGTAAACAACTTAGTGGATTCGTTAGGGATAACTTATCGTCGGGGCCGCCAAGCCTCAAGGACTTGTAAATTTTTCCGAGGGGGAATCCTAAATTAAATGAAAAATGAATCGAGGGTATTTACTTGCATTTCTTTGTCCTACTTGGGTGCATAGGGGTGCAAACTGGGGCCCCTTAGGGTCGCCCTCGCCCCTCTTTAGTTCAACCAAATGAACTAGATTTCCAAAATGGGAAGTCAGCTGGAATCGTACCCAGCAGGGTTCTATTAATTGGTAAACAACTTAGTGGATTCGTTAGGGATAACTTATCGTCGGGGCCGCCAAGCCTCAAGGACTTGTAAATTTTTCCGAGGGGGAATCCTAAATTAAATGAAAAATGAATCGAGGGTATTTACTTGCATTTCTTTGTCCTACTTGGGTGCATAGGGGTGCAAACTGGGGCCCCTTAGGGTCGCCCTCGCCCCTCTTTAGTTCAACCAAATGAACTAGATTTCCAAAATGGGAAGTCAGCTGGAATCGTACCCAGCAGGGTTCTATTAATTGGTAAACAACTTAGTGGATTCGTTAGGGATAACTTATCGTCGGGGCCGCCAAGCCTCAAGGACTTGTAAATTTTTCCGAGGGGGAATCCTAAATTAAATGAAAAATGAATCGAGGGTATTTACTTGCATTTCTTTGTCCTACTTGGGTGCATAGGGGTGCAAACTGGGGCCCCTTAGGGTCGCCCTCGCCCCTCTTTAGTTCAACCAAATGAACTAGATTTCCAAAATGGGAAGTCAGCTGGAATCGTACCCAGCAGGGTTCTATTAATTGGTAAACAACTTAGTGGATTCGTTAGGGATAACTTATCGTCGGGGCCGCCAAGCCTCAAGGACTTGTAAATTTTTCCGAGGGGGAATCCTAAATTAAATGAAAAATGAATCGAGGGTATTTACTTGCATTTCTTTGTCCTACTTGGGTGCATAGGGGTGCAAACTGGGGCCCCTTAGGGTCGCCCTCGCCCCTCTTTAGTTCAACCAAATGAACTAGATTTCCAAAATGGGAAGTCAGCTGGAATCGTACCCAGCAGGGTTCTATTAATTGGTAAACAACTTAGTGGATTCGTTAGGGATAACTTATCGTCGGGGCCGCCAAGCCTCAAGGACTTGTAAATTTTTCCGAGGGGGAATCCTAAATTAAATGAAAAATGAATCGAGGGTATTTACTTGCATTTCTTTGTCCTACTTGGGTGCATAGGGGTGCAAACTGGGGCCCCTTAGGGTCGCCCTCGCCCCTCTTTAGTTCAACCAAATGAACTAGATTTCCAAAATGGGAAGTCAGCTGGAATCGTACCCAGCAGGGTTCTATTAATTGGTAAACAACTTAGTGGATTCGTTAGGGATAACTTATCGTCGGGGCCGCCAAGCCTCAAGGACTTGTAAATTTTTCCGAGGGGGAATCCTAAATTAAATGAAAAATGAATCGAGGGTATTTACTTGCATTTCTTTGTCCTACTTGGGTGCATAGGGGTGCAAACTGGGGCCCCTTAGGGTCGCCCTCGCCCCTCTTTAGTTCAACCAAATGAGTCACAAGCACTAGCTATCTGGCTTTGGCAACAGTTGGATTTTCTTGGAGTCTCATGAGATATTACACCCTTCTTCTCGACAAGGGTGCTCTAGTTATACGGATCTTCAATAAAACTAGCAAAGCATGAGCCCACAGAATCATATTGGTGTAAATTTTTGTATTGTTCGCTCTCACTACCAGCAGTTAGCTGATTTTCTGAGATATCGGCTGTCAGAATTTCAGGTTACTGATTTCTTTACCAAGGCACAAATTTGAGTTCATAGCATACCTACGAGCTAACCAATAAGTGTACAAGTAACCGTTGTAGATAACTAGACTAAGTTTCGAAACTAGGGCACAGAATCTTCATTATATTTGATGTGTGTCTTCAGATATTTGGTACTAGATAACATATGGTTCACATACCTCTGAATTTCCTCAACACTTTTCCCTTTCAGTCTAGGAAGATACTCTTTCCAGTCATAATTCTGAAAACCATATCTGCAATTTCGTGGGGTCAATTACTCACCATGAAAAACAAAACGGTACACAATCATCTCCGTCACTATAGGATATCAAACAATTAGTGACAAAGATAGAGGTCAGAGCACACAACCACACAAACAACAATGGAAGTGAAATTTACTGAACACTGTTAAGAATCCAGTGGAAGAAGAAAAAAAGGATATGTATCCATGGGCCAACTCCAACAAATGAATCAGAAAATTATAATGTGCACTCTATCACTCTATAAAAGCAACATAGTTATCTAAACTATAGTTCTTGGCTCCCCCTGCCAAACAGACAGGTTCTGAGGGAAATCAGTACGCTTATAGCTGCCAAGGACATGTCATTATGAAATGGAACAACAATCCAGGACTTTTCAAACTGAAAAAGTAAAGGCCCAAAGCGACTAATGCTTTCATTAAAGCAAATGTATGATAAATGATCTGTTGCAAGGCAAAACTTCAGGAAGATATTTCTAACTGACCTGTTGAGTGTCTGTAAGAACAATGCTCGTTGAGCCTGATTGAATCCAAGAATTTTCATACTACGCCCTTCACCCTCCATTAACGGAATCATATCAACATTACCTAATTATGATGCATCAGGAAGTGTGTAAAAATGAATATTCATAAAGTAATAACACATATGACATAATGAAAGTACTCCATACAACTTTCTTACGTGATTTTCTCTTAGAATATTGGCCCCTCCTCCCAGAAATACTTCCTGGCAAAGTTGTGTCATTATCTGACACGTCATCCTCATAGGAATAATCCTCATCTTCAGAGCTTAAGTCATGAATGTCATCTTCATCAGCAGTGGCCATCTATACATGGCACAGGAAAAACAAGGATCATCAATCTTTCTCATTACTGAAAATCCAAAATGAAAGCAGTATATTGCCAAACAAAAACATAACAGTGCATTCATCTATAGATCTCAGAACTAGTTAGGAGCAGGAAACTAAATAGACTGCAATTACACCAAGAAAGATCTCGTACAATGTGGCAAAACTTTTTTTCCTTACTTCATTCAAAATTGTTACAGTTCCATTCAAATGATGTCTTGCATAAACTACAAAATCTCCCAAATTTTAGGCTCAATAATTTATCAAAAATTGGAGCATCAGATATGGGGGAGAAGTTTTTCTATTCAATCATCACAGTATAGTGCTCTGAGATAGAATTGATGTGCTCTAAAAGATGGAATTGATGATCCCAGACTTAATCGAACAATGATTGGTCACACTCCTGGAGGTCTGATTAGTCTGTAACTTCAAACCTTACATGGGTTTTCCCCAGTATATGCAGAAACCTACTGTTCACAGGTAGAAATGGAAGAAAGAATAATATGCTGAAACAAGGTATATTTTACTAGGCTCCTAATCAAAAGAAAAAGAGAAGGTATGCTTAGAGCCTTAGGCGAAAGAAGATCCATGTTGGTTCTGATTTCTGTGCTACATGTTTGGTGTTTAATAGGGACCTTTATACAAAATATAGATTGCAACAACAAGAGGGGTCTTGCCCTCTACCAAAAGGGCCAGCCCAGCCAAATCCATTGGAAAGGGACATACTTTTTTTCAAGTGCTGCTAGATATACACTGCCGGCAGACATGGTCCTGCCTGAATCCTGATATATTTCTTGGTTTCCGACAGATTAAATTGATATTTGTCCACTCTGTCCATGTGTTTTATGGCTTGGATTCAGGATTAATTCAAATAACCAGAGTGGATCCAGATAGTAGTTAGTATTAGATCATTACTGCAAAAGAGAAGTATGTTGGGACAACAAACAAAAAGAGGGGGGGGGGGGGGGGGCCCCCCCCCCCCCCCCCCCCCACTTTTGTAAAGTTATAAAATTCAATCCCTGTTAATAAACTTCTGAATGTTAAACCCAAGATCACGAATGCAGATTGAATGGAACGAAAAAGAGAAAGCAAAAGGATACAGGGTTAATAAGCATAATACATCAAGTGATACCTGTTTGCGGCTTCTTTTTCCTTTTCCCATAGTAGTATGTTCTTCAACCTTCTGTACATCATATCTATCTTTCAACAGCTCATCCCAATAGCTTGCTCTTTCAGAGTTAGCAGCTTCAGCTGCAGCCTTTCTGCGTGCCTCCTCTTTTGCTGCCTCCTCATCTATGTATTCACAGTTTGCGACCTGGCATGAAAGAGAACTGTGTTGCTTGCAATAATGGGCAAGTGGGAAAAAGAGGGTACCATCTACTATGATGTATGCTTGTATCATGTGGCATTTGAATTCAACTCAACAACAGATGAAACATATGTGGCATTTGAATGCATAGATACAAAATATCTTCTATCATTCAAACAATACACTCTGGACGCATCTATTAAATCATAAAAAAATTATCAGTGATTTGATTACATGAACAAAAACAAAAATGCACCAAGATTAAAGTATATACTAATACATGGTCATAAGACCTCATTAGCTTACACACTCTAAAATGACACATAGGCAAGAACAAGCACCAGCGACAGAGACCGCACTGAATATCAAGAAGACAGTTAAAAATGAAAAGTTTCTCGCCATTACGATTGCAATCAATTAGACCTCATTACCTTGAATCCTTTCATAAAGTCGTCATCGTCGTCTTCTTCCAGACATTCTTCTTCATCAGCTTGGTCACGATCCAACAACCTGTGAGGCCCAATGCAGAAAAGTAAAAATCTGTCCCATGCAAAATAGAGCTCATATACTCTACAATAAAGACAGAATGCATAGTACTATAAATTACTATAAAAGGAGGGTGGATTTTTTGTGCTGAAATTATCCCTGTGTATAAAGTGATTCTGTCCCTTCGCTGCAACTAGGTTTTAAAACATTATTATTAAAATTATCTCCAGTAAGGTGTTCCAAACTGTTTAAAAAAAATGGGAGTTAATAAACAACTCCGTAGGGCATTCTGCATAAATTATCTCCCCAAGGTGAAACTAAGAAAGTTGTACCTCTCTATAGCGGCATCGTCGTAATGGATTTGTCGAGATTTTCCAGCTTCATCATTCTCATCATCAAAAAGCTCTTTTGACCCATAGCGTATGATGTCATCTAACTCCTCCTAAAAAGGGGTAACAAAAAGTAGATATAACAAGGGTTCACAAGTGGGGCAAAGCATTGAGTTGGTAAAATTAGACTCCTGCAATCAACTAACGATGCATAGAGAGACTAGATGTGTGATCCCAGTGCAAGCATGCACTTTGAGCAGTTTTTTCTTTTTTTCGGGGTTGTTTTCGCTATACATGCTAACTGAACGTTTGTAGAAGTTGATAATTGTTGAATGTTCAAAAAGAAAGAAAGAAAAACTGAAATATAATTTAGATTACAACAGCACCAAGCCAGTTACCAGCTCCAGTCAAGTTCCATGAATCAGATTCAGAGAAAAGAAACTAGGTTAAATTCCACGGCATAGCCTTATGTTCATTTGTTGTGAACAAGCCTGCCTAAGGATACCTCAACCCTGTTCTCAAAGAAGAACAAATACTGACCAGCCGACGTGCTAAGGACGAGTGCGTAGCACCTGACCCTGGGACATTCGGCATTTTCTCTTTTAACCACCAGAAAAAGTCGGGAGCTTCCCACGGTGATAACAATCTGAGCTAATGCATACATATGGAACACAGAAAAAAGTACACCGGATCACCAAACCTAGATAACAATCTGAGCTAATGCATACATATGGAACTCAAGATGAAGAGAACTATTGGAAAGTTTACAATCAGCATCGACCAGAATGTCAATACCAAACGCACATAATATCGTAGCTAAGCCAAACAAGCTTAGCTACCACACACACTAAAAGACACACAAAGTCACATTCCAACCATAACCTGCTATTGGTATCAAGAGAAACTACAAATAAAATAACAGATGGCTTAACCACTAACTGTGGCAAGATGTGGACAGTTTTAAGCTTTCAAAAATTTCGCGCAGAGAACTACATTACTGACAGATACTGCATTTGGGTTGGTGCTACACCAGTAACAAAGGTTAACATGTAACCAACCTTTAATGCCATAAACATGACTTCATACATAGGTTGAACCCTACTAAGCATGAAAATGCAGATCCCACAATTACCTGGTTGACATTACTAGCTTTTGTGAGTCGTCCAACAACTAAGTGCTCCAATATCATCTTTTTCTTTGTGAGCTGCATCATTCGTTCCTCAATTGTGCCACGACTAACAAGCCTGTATATCATCACCTGCATAGGAGAACAGATAAGAAAAATAAAGATGAAGGTTGTATGTAAGAATCGCCACCCAAAAAAAAAAATTGAAATATTGTACCTTGTTCGTCTGTCCTAAGCGATGAGCTCTTGCCATAGCTTGCAAATCTGCGTGTGGGTTCCAATCACTGTGCATAAACTGAAGCGATAAGTGAACGCAAACTAGTATGTTGACTGTTTTGTTCATAACAGAAATAGTTTCACCTGTCATAGATGATGACAGTATCGGCAGTTGCCAAATTTATCCCCAGACCACCAGCTCTGGTAGAAAGAAGAAAGCAAAATCTAGTTGAAGACTTATTATTGAAGCGGTCTATTCGTATCTGCCTTTCAGCACCAGCTATCTTGCCATCAATACGCTCGTAGCTCCACTTCTGAAACATGTACCGTTCAAAATGACGTGCATTAGATGGAGATCGATTAGCCCAACAAACTAGCATTTGTCACAATGGGAAGATAATGGGTACCCTGTAACTTAAATAATCCTCCAGCAAATCCAACATGTGCTGGAATTGTGAATAAATGAGAACTCTATGACCCTGCTCTTTCAGTTTCACCATCATCTTGTCCAGCAGCTGCATCTTACCCGAAGAGTCTAAAAGCCTCCTACAAAATCGGCAAAACAAGGCATAAGCAATGCCAAAGTTTTACTGTACAAAATAATGGCCATTAGTTTCTCAAAACTAATGGCCATTAGTTCAAGGGTACTGTAGCTTTGTAATTGCTCTAGGTGGCGGTGGAAATGGAGAATCACGGCAGCGAAATGATGAGAGATACGAACCCTAACCTACCGAACTAATAATAACGAATAAATTGTTTACTAGATTAATAAACAACAGGGATCACTAATTTGATTTTATTTATGAAAAAAACTACTTGTTACAAGTCTACTACTCTTTATTTTTCCCAATATTACCCTTACTAATGGTCATTAGTTTTGGAGAAGTATTGGCCATTATTTTGGACAGTAACCAAATAATAAGGTAAGGAATATAAACACCAAGTAAGAGGTCTAGTCAGGCATGAAAGATGGCTAAATCAAATCACTTGATCCAGCAGAACATATGAATAATTCAAAAGTACACTTGATAAATATTTGTGTTCCAAGCAAGTTAGTGTAGGCCATATAATTAAAAGATACCTGACAAAATAAAGGGGCATACAGGCATTCTAGCAGATGGATACATAGGTTTTGCTAAAATCAAAAGGGCAAATGACTATGAGCGCAATGCTTATCACAGCCGAGTCCCAACCTAAACAACTAGTGGTAAATTGCAAACGTTTTTTCATTGACGTGGCCTTTTAGAGCACACTAAGCAGAGATAGATAAGAGAAACCTCAATATGACAAGGTGTTTCTGAAAAGGTTGTCGCAAGCTTAAAAAGGTGGTAATAACAGTAGGTACATGTACACTGTCAGTGCCCAGTGATCCCATTGGGCACCACAAACGTTACGTAAAAGAACAACAACCAGCCCATTGAGTTAACAACGAAGGATGAGAAGATGAAAGAAACCAACATGAAACTACATTGGCTAAACAAATGACAGTTGCAGTAAAGAGAAATTGGACAAACATAAGAAACAAAATAACAGCTAGTAAACAAGTAACTGGTGTACCTTAAACCTTCTTCTGGATTGGCAGGTTCAGAATCAGGTTCATCTGTCATGAATGCATGGCAACAGAGTTTGCGCAGCTCCATTACAACATTTATAAGGGAACCCTGTAGCCACAAATAAAGAATCATAACATAAAGTCGTCATCGTCGTCTTCTTCCAGACATTCTTCTTCATCAGCTTGGTCACGATCCAACAACCTGTGAGGCCCAATGCAGAAAAGTAAAAATCTGTCCCATGCAAAATAGAGCTCATATACTCTACAATAAAGACAGAATGCATAGTACTATAAATTACTATAAAAGGAGGGTGGATTTTTTGTGCTGAAATTATCCCTGTGTATAAAGTGATTCTGTCCCTTCGCTGCAACTAGGTTTTAAAACATTATTATTAAAATTATCTCCAGTAAGGTGTTCCAAACTGTTTAAAAAAAATGGGAGTTAATAAACAACTCCGTAGGGCATTCTGCATAAATTATCTCCCCAAGGTGAAACTAAGAAAGTTGTACCTCTCTATAGCGGCATCGTCGTAATGGATTTGTCGAGATTTTCCAGCTTCATCATTCTCATCATCAAAAAGCTCTTTTGACCCATAGCGTATGATGTCATCTAACTCCTCCTAAAAAGGGGTAACAAAAAGTAGATATAACAAGGGTTCACAAGTGGGGCAAAGCATTGAGTTGGTAAAATTAGACTCCTGCAATCAACTAACGATGCATAGAGAGACTAGATGTGTGATCCCAGTGCAAGCATGCACTTTGAGCAGTTTTTTCTTTTTTTCGGGGTTGTTTTCGCTATACATGCTAACTGAACGTTTGTAGAAGTTGATAATTGTTGAATGTTCAAAAAGAAAGAAAGAAAAACTGAAATATAATTTAGATTACAACAGCACCAAGCCAGTTACCAGCTCCAGTCAAGTTCCATGAATCAGATTCAGAGAAAAGAAACTAGGTTAAATTCCACGGCATAGCCTTATGTTCATTTGTTGTGAACAAGCCTGCCTAAGGATACCTCAACCCTGTTCTCAAAGAAGAACAAATACTGACCAGCCGACGTGCTAAGGACGAGTGCGTAGCACCTGACCCTGGGACATTCGGCATTTTCTCTTTTAACCACCAGAAAAAGTCGGGAGCTTCCCACGGTGATAACAATCTGAGCTAATGCATACATATGGAACACAGAAAAAAGTACACCGGATCACCAAACCTAGATAACAATCTGAGCTAATGCATACATATGGAACTCAAGATGAAGAGAACTATTGGAAAGTTTACAATCAGCATCGACCAGAATGTCAATACCAAACGCACATAATATCGTAGCTAAGCCAAACAAGCTTAGCTACCACACACACTAAAAGACACACAAAGTCACATTCCAACCATAACCTGCTATTGGTATCAAGAGAAACTACAAATAAAATAACAGATGGCTTAACCACTAACTGTGGCAAGATGTGGACAGTTTTAAGCTTTCAAAAATTTCGCGCAGAGAACTACATTACTGACAGATACTGCATTTGGGTTGGTGCTACACCAGTAACAAAGGTTAACATGTAACCAACCTTTAATGCCATAAACATGACTTCATACATAGGTTGAACCCTACTAAGCATGAAAATGCAGATCCCACAATTACCTGGTTGACATTACTAGCTTTTGTGAGTCGTCCAACAACTAAGTGCTCCAATATCATCTTTTTCTTTGTGAGCTGCATCATTCGTTCCTCAATTGTGCCACGACTAACAAGCCTGTATATCATCACCTGCATAGGAGAACAGATAAGAAAAATAAAGATGAAGGTTGTATGTAAGAATCGCCACCCAAAAAAAAAAATTGAAATATTGTACCTTGTTCGTCTGTCCTAAGCGATGAGCTCTTGCCATAGCTTGCAAATCTGCGTGTGGGTTCCAATCACTGTGCATAAACTGAAGCGATAAGTGAACGCAAACTAGTATGTTGACTGTTTTGTTCATAACAGAAATAGTTTCACCTGTCATAGATGATGACAGTATCGGCAGTTGCCAAATTTATCCCCAGACCACCAGCTCTGGTAGAAAGAAGAAAGCAAAATCTAGTTGAAGACTTATTATTGAAGCGGTCTATTCGTATCTGCCTTTCAGCACCAGCTATCTTGCCATCAATACGCTCGTAGCTCCACTTCTGAAACATGTATCGTTCAAAATGACTAGCATTAGATGGAGATCGATTAGCCCAACAAACCAGCATTAGTCACAATGGGAGGATAATAGGTACCCTGTAACTTAAATAATCCTCCAGCAAATCTAACATGTGCTGGAATTGTGAATAAATGAGAACTCTATGACCCTGCTCTTTCAGTTTCACCATCATCTTGTCCAGCAGCTGCATCTTACCCGAAGAGTCTAAAAGCCTCCTACAAAATCGGCAAAACAAGGCATAAGCAATGCCAAAGTTTTACTGTACAAAATAATGGCCATTAGTTTCTCAAAACTAATGGCCATTAGTTCAAGGGTACTGTAGCTTTGTAATTGCTCTAGGTGGCGGTGGAAATGGAGAATCACGGCAGCGAAATGATGAGAGATACGAACCCTAACCTACCGAACTAATAATAACGAATAAATTGTTTACTAGATTAATAAACAACAGGGATCACTAATTTGATTTTATTTATGAAAAAAACTACTTGTTACAAGTCTACTACTCTTTATTTTTCCCAATATTACCCTTACTAATGGTCATTAGTTTTGGAGAAGTATTGGCCATTATTTTGGACAGTAACCAAATAATAAGGTAAGGAATATAAACACCAAGTAAGAGGTCTAGTCAGGCATGAAAGATGGCTAAATCAAATCACTTGATCCAGCAGAACATATGAATAATTCAAAAGTACACTTGATAAATATTTGTGTTCCAAGCAAGTTAGTGTAGGCCATATAATTAAAAGATACCTGACAAAATAAAGGGGCATACAGGCATTCTAGCAGATGGATACATAGGTTTTGCTAAAATCAAAAGGGCAAATGACTATGAGCGCAATGCTTATCACAGCCGAGTCCCAACCTAAACAACTAGTGGTAAATTGCAAACGTTTTTTCATTGACGTGGCCTTTTAGAGCACACTAAGCAGAGATAGATAAGAGAAACCTCAATATGACAAGGTGTTTCTGAAAAGGTTGTCGCAAGCTTAAAAAGGTGGTAATAACAGTAGGTACATGTACACTGTCAGTGCCCAGTGATCCCATTGGGCACCACAAACGTTACGTAAAAGAACAACAACCAGCCCATTGAGTTAACAACGAAGGATGAGAAGATGAAAGAAACCAACATGAAACTACATTGGCTAAACAAATGACAGTTGCAGTAAAGAGAAATTGGACAAACATAAGAAACAAAATAACAGCTAGTAAACAAGTAACTGGTGTACCTTAAACCTTCTTCTGGATTGGCAGGTTCAGAATCAGGTTCATCTGTCATGAATGCATGGCAACAGAGTTTGCGCAGCTCCATTACAACATTTATAAGGGATACCTGTAGCCACAAATAAAGAATCATAAACCCAGTAGAGGTAGATATCATCAATAACAAGAAAATCAAAACAAGCTATTACTTGTCCACCGCTACGACGGGATAACACTTCATAATTCTTGGTGAGGATTGCCTTATAGTACTCCTTCTGTTTGCTCGTCAGTTCAACTCGTAGAATCAGTTCTTTTTTCGGAGGAAGTTCTTTCATAACATCTTTTTTGAATCCTATTGGAACGCATAGATAATGAGGGTGCAAATGAGTCAAGTGACAAACACTACTCAGAACATTGTATGGTAACGCAAATTAATTGCTAGACATTTAACTTCAATTTTCATGAACAACTGTTCAATAAGATTGGGAGCCCTTTAGTAGGGACAGCTAACAACATAAATCGTTCAATTTGAAATCTGCAGCATCATGTGCCTGGAAAAGAAAAAATGATATGGGGAAGCAGGTTCGCACTTCGAAGAAGATGTGGCTTCAGCATTCCATGGAGCTTCTCAATTTGGCTGTCCTGATTTATGTCCTTGAACTCTTCTTGGAGATCAGATATACTCCCAAACTATAGAGTGAAACATAAGCATTTTCCGTTAAACTATACATAGTTTTAGAAGAAGAAGAAAAGTAGTTAATGAAACATTTCACGTGACTGAAGGCGAGGAAAGGAATGCTGCAAGGTGGATCGAGTATGTGTAGTGCGTTACGCATAGATGGCTAGTTGGCTACACTCACATAAAAATGTTTCCATAGCTATGACAAAGCAGAATGGATATGAAGACCTAAAAATCTGGTGATCCAATCAAAACAGAGCCAGTACAAACTAAAAGAAGCGGTATGTTATAACGATTTAGTGATTTAATAGCATTTCAACAGGCTAAATCTTATTTTTATCCTATTTCACTCGCTCACATGCCAGCAGAAAAAAGGTTCTTCATGATAACTCCAGTAATACATTAGTGACAATAGAGTGCCAGGTGCCAACAGAGATTTCAATTTTAGGTTCTTCACCAACTTATGGCATCCTCCAGTAATCTAACATAAAAAGGTGGTCCAAAAACCCTAACAGTCAAGTTGAAATAATAAAAGTTGCAGATTTCATACTCATCGTAACAGCAGAGAAGCACACAGTATAAAGCATATTGAACTAATTAATAAACAACATGTCAGCAACAAATATCATGACACAACTCCATGCATAACAGTCCATCAGATTGAGAAATATGGTGTGGCTCATACAAGCAACCTTCATTATCCTCCTATCTATACAATTCAATAACAAGATCATCTATCAGCATATATATGATAAAAAAAGCTCATAAATTGTCAGTAAAGAACAACAGCTCAATCAAGATATTACCCCCAAAAAAAAGAGCCCACAGAATGAAGGTCACAATAATGGGCTACAGAGTAAACTAAAACTTTTTAAAAAAAAAAAGATACAATGTTAGCACACAAGAAGCAAGAAATCTTACACTTTCACCCTCAAGGAAGTGCATAAGCATGAAAAGCTCGTCGAGGTTATTCTGGAAAAGAGGGGGGAAAAGACCGTCAAATTAAAACACAAAGAATAGAATGGCCAGGATCAACAGAAAACAATACAACCAGAAGGAACAGTATATGTAAAACAAATAATGTAAAGTGATAGAATGAGTATGAACAAACAAAATGCATGATGAACAAATGAGACCAAGAGCTATAGGAAAATTTATGAAGTGTAATATTTCCATATAGCTGAGGCAATACAGCAGCGATGATCTTGCTCAATTTATCTGTAACACTAACCTGCACTGGAGTCCCCGTTAGAAGCACACGATGTCTGGTATTAAAATCTTTAAGTTGACCAAACAACTTGGAATCTTTATTCTTCAACCGATGCCCCTCATCCACAATCTGACACGGTAGTAAACATTGCAAGTTAATAAAATTCAAACAGTTGACCAAGCATTCTGCTAGAAATGATGCAGGAAAGGGGGGTGTAAAAAAATAAGTACCAAGCATTCCCATTCTATATTTTTTAGAACAGCTGAGTCCATGTTAATCATCTCATAAGATGTCAAAAGGACATCAAACTTTATCCTTGACTGTTTCTTTTCTTCATGAGATGGAGATGATTTCTTTTTCTTAAGCTTCTTAGATGTCCCTTTGGGGTAGTAAAATTCATACTTCCTAATATTGTCACGAGAAGCGGCAGATCCAAAATACATTATCTGTCAAAAAACAAGGGAAAATTATTTAAGATGTATGTCTGTCTGCCATAATAACAGCATAGATCTGAAATTAGTCCAATCCACATACAACATTCATTTGAGGTGCCCAAGTTGCAAATTCACGCTCCCAATTTCGCAAGGTTGATAGGGGGGCAACAACGAGATGTGGACCAAACTTGTCTTCAAACAGAGATGCCAGGAAAGCAATACTCTGTATTGTTTTCCCTGCAATTTTAAATCATTAGCTCAAGTCGTAATAAAAAATTTGATCTAAAAGTAGGTACTTCTGTATATACAACACAAGCATCTCTTACCAAGACCCATCTCATCACCAAGGATTACACGTTTGTCCGTATGCCAAGAATAGCGTAAGAAGTTTAATCCTTCAAGCTGATAGGGATGTAGAGTGCCTTCAATAACCACCAAAAGCAGCATTCAAGAATAGAACAGATTCATGAGATTTATATTCAGCCACAGATTAATATATGAATAAATATTGATTTAATAGCAGCATACCTCCAGAAAGAAACTTAGGGCTCTCCTTGAATTTGCGGGGCTCACGAGGGGCCTTTCCCCTGTCACCAGAACTCTTACCCCTGGACTGGATCTCATTAAAACGTTCGATCTCAGTTCGGAAAACCGAGATGTCGGACTCATATTCCCAGGTACATTCGTCATATGATAGTTCTTTCCATTTCACATAATACTCCCGTTCCCCAGTGGAGCTTTTTCTGTCCAAAAAATATTGTTGAAGTTCTCAACATATCAGCCAACTTGTGCTAAATGAAAATTGATAGGTATATACGTAAAGAAGAAAACAAATGGCCACCTAGATGGGTGAAACTATTATTACTTGGCAAATTAGCAATATGAAACCACATTTCAAGAATATTATGATTTATTGTTAGAATTTGGGTACTACCACTTCATTCCAGATTATGGAATTAATTACACGGTATCCAATGAAAACAAGAGTTCAAGACTGACTTGTTCAAAGAGGCAGCAGGAAACAAGAGCCATTCACAATAGCGACATGCATGTAAAGTTACCTTACATGGAATTACATGCATAACAAATTCAGTAATTCACAAGGAAAAAAATTGTGTCGGATTATAAAATAATAATAGCAGCCTAAGTCACTGTCAAAAAGAAAAAAATCGTTGTTGTTTTTAGTACAACCACCCACTATACAAGATTAAAAAAAAATAGTTAAGCCCCGTGCTAAACTTTATTCATAGTTAAATAACCCTACAAACCTGGTTGCAAGGATCCTATCAACAGTTGTCCATTCTGGTCTAATTGCAACACATTCATCATCAGATTTGTCCATCAATTCGAATTGCTTATGGAAGTTCTTCAATCTAGTGTTCAACCGAGTGTGTATCTTGGCAGCATCTGAATATTCTTTCTCTGAGACCCTGATTTTAAAGAGAGGACAGTTAATAGTCAAGAAATAGAAAGAACAAACTATGCAGTGACAAACTACCAACCAAGAGCAGTGAATATGTGACAATCCTTTCCACTTTATAAGATATTGCTTGACCGTCTTTGATCCAGACTCTGAAGAATTAGTATCTTCAGAAGTAACAGGTTTCTCTTCACAATCTAGAATTTTCTCCATCTCCGTCAGTGGACTTACCTGAAAGTGACAAACTATGGGATTTGGTATAACAGCAGTAAAATTAATAAGGTTAATGAGAACTGGAGAAGTGACATACACATTCAGGGCAGCTCCATTTATCAGATGTAATGTTTAAGCAAGGAACCAAGCATTTTCGGTGAAATGCATATGTGCATGTTGTACAAGCTACCAAATTATCAGTTTTCCCGCATCGCTGGCAGGCATCTTCCTTCTGCACACACAAAATAAGGATGAACCTAATAAAAACTGCAGGGCGGTATAAACAAAAAAGGAGCAAAACTAAACAAACAGAACTCCACCATATATACCAGAATGAAATTCTCTTCTGAACTAGATACCGCAAAGTTCAAAAATGACAACATCCTAGTTGCCTTCTTGTTATGTATTATGCAAACCAACAATAAGTCGATACAAATAAGCATCAAAAAGAGGTATGCAAGGGCCAAACAACAGATTTGCTCGTGTGATGACCTAATGAAAAGTCTTAACTGCGGCTTGAGCTTATAGAACACCAAAAATGTTAGCTTATACCAAAAATGTTAGCGTGTCTTCGCGCTGTGGATGAATCTATTGCTTACACACCACGACAGTTCAGCATCTCTGGTGTCACGTCTAAACTTTGATTAAAGTTCGAACTCAGGTAGCACGGTACCAAACAATGCATCAGTCTCAAACTACAGATCCTTCAACCCTCCTCAGAATGCATAGATTCTCACAAGATAGCATATATTGATCTAATCTCATCACATTAAGTACCCAAACTGCTAGCACCTTAACTCAGCCAGCCTAATTTCAGGATTCCAGACCCCTAAAGGCATCAGGCAACCATGTCATCTAACAAAAAAGAACTCCTGGAAACATTTCAGCACCAGTAAGACTACCTTAAGACCCCCATTCCACCTGGAATTGCAAAACTAGTTCCTTCCGGTTAGAACTATGTGAGCATCAGCGACCTAATCTCCAATTCCCCACCAGCAATTCAAGCAACAATTCCTCCACCCCCCCCCCCAAAAAAAACTAACCACCAGCTAGCCTCAGCAAAATTCGCAGCAAACAGTACAGAGAAGCAGAGCCCCGATCAGCCATACCGTATCTTCCCTTTCGATCCGTTCGACGGGCCCGTCGTTCTGACGATCCTTCCCCTTCCCGGACCCATCGCGAGGCGGGAGGTCGTCGTCGGACTCGTCAAGTGTGTAAAGCGGGCGCCTCTCCGACCGCACGCGCAGCCGCTCCACGAGGCTGCTCATCGCGCCGCCGCCGCTCGCAAGCCGGGATCGAACCCTTGAGAGCGAGACGGAAGCGCCTCTCCCTCACTACCGAATCCAAGCTCTCACTCCACCTCCCCGCTCCGCCGCCAGCGAGTAGGCTAGGGTTTGGTGGACTTGGGAGGACCGATGGCTGGGGTATATTTGTATCTCGCTGGCGGTGAAGCGCCGTGCGAGGGCAGTGCGCCAAAAATGGAAGGTAGCTACGGGATGACGCTCGGTGTGAGCTGTGCGGGCGGGGGCGGCGTGAGGGCGGCGAGACGGCGCGGTCTCTTCCCTGTTTCTCTCTCCTCGAGGAGAGGGAGCAGTGGTAACGGCCACTGCTATGAACAGGGAGCACAGATTTCGCGATCTGCGCCTCCTACAAGTGCACTAAGGTCCTTGCACAAAACAAAAATGCCATAATAGAAATAAAAAATTACAAACTAGCCCTTAAAGGGTGGGGACCCCCTCCAACTCGCCGCCGGCAAGCCACCGGGATGGGAAAGGAGGAGGATGGGGGGTCGGATTTAGACAAGAGAAGAGTGAGCTTCGAGAGAAAGAGCGCCGAGAGAAGCGGGATCTGGATTGGCCCACCTTAGAGTCCTCAGGAGGCGGCCTTTTCATCGCTAAGTACAACCGTCCCAAAACGCTGCTCATCGCCGCCGCACCCAAGTGTGGATCAAACCTTAAGGCTTCCTTTGGCACAACGGGGTCATGCACTCGGGGCAGATTTCACCCGCCGGGGGATTCCCTGCACGTCGCCACCTCGTGTGTGCGTCCTTATGCCCGCGCCTGCCTTTGGAAGCAACGGGAAACCAACCCAGGGAAATATCAGAAAATTCGAGAAAATGCTTGCAAATTCGAAAAAAATATTAGAGAGAGTGAGAGAACGCCCTCACACTTGGATTAGCATAGGAGATGTTGGAGCCGAGCAGATCGGATCAGGGAACAACAAATCGTGAGAGCAGGTTAGAGCAGATTGGAGGTGGGCTTGCAGCTGACGTCGTGCACACCGAGGAAGAAGCCAACCGGAGTCAGACGCGTCGTCGGGGAGGCAGCTGGAGATGGGCTCGTCGTCGAGGAGGAGGCCGGACTTGGGCTCGTCGTTGTGGAGGCGGCGGCATGCGTGGAGAGCTGTGTCATGCGTCTAAGACGAGGGATGGGATTTTATCCCGTTGGCGCTGAGCTGTGAGTAGAGGAGGTGGTGGGCAGTGGAGCCAAATGGATGGACACAAAGCACGACACGTGGTAGTGGGTTGGCACAACGCATCAAATTTGCGGGTTTGTTGGGTTGCACGAAAAGTTGGCTCCTACTGCACCAGCTGCTACAGTAGTCGAGAATTGCACGACATTATGTGGCATTGGGTCATTCTTGGGCGATAGTGTGGCCCAGTAAGCAGCACAACATGGCGTCGGCCTATCTAAGAAAATATTATATAAGTTTTTTATTTCTATTTTTGTACTCTTTGAGGTTCAGTTTCAAATCCCTTTCCGTCCCCTCCCCCATAATTTTGCACTATTAACACCAAAATGCAATGCAAATACATAGGCTGGCACACGACTCACTTAAAATACGATTTTTCCTTGGTGTTGATCCGATTATAAATTTGGAGATCTTGGGATGGTCATGTCAACATTTATGTCATTTCTCTTCATATTAAATTGTAGATTTGAACATCTTCAAAATTGTATGGTTTGAAACTTGCACCAAAATACTATAAATTCAAAATATATAAGATAAACTTAGTTAAGGTAAAATTACGAGCATACTAGTCTTTTACCACAAAGACTATTTTTTGTCATGATTTGCTAGGATGTCTTATATAAAGGGATGGAGGGAGTAGTTCTTTCTCTTTTATAGATTTGTTCCCTTGTTGGCAGTATAAGCATTTAAAGAGTAAAAAATAGTAAAACCGGACATAAATCTAAGAAATAAAAAAAATACATAGTAGATCTACAAGACAAGCATGGAGAAAACAATATATCTTAAAATTCTTTAAGAGCGATGAAAAGTCTGAAAAATAAACGTGTGTGTGTATAGACCAACGTGAGTGTGTGTCTTCTCTGGCCATGTACGTATACACGTATTGCACATGTGTGACATGTTGTCGTTGTTGGGCAGAAGAACGTGCATTGATCTCCGCTGGCCATGTACCCGACACTACGAGACACTCAATGAGCGAGTCGAGGCGACGCCTTGCCATCGCTGCGGCCGTTTGCGAGTCCAACCTCTACATCCTTCATCGTGGCATCTCTGATGGGTATGTGCTGATGGATTGTTCTTGACATGATACTGATACTTGCTGTGCTTCAGATCCTATGATGTGCAAAAATTTCAGAGCAGTGTGCAGATCCTCATTGCAGGCGTGAGATTTCAGAATAAGAAGAGATGTCAGCGAGAGAGAGTTCAGAGAGATGGTAGAGATCAGAGTGTTTTATCATCAAGAGTTTTGAGATTGACGTGCATGCCAAGATCAAAGATTGGATACTAGTAGAAGAATACAGGTTAGGGACCGTTTGTCACTGCAAGTTTTAGGCAGTTTTGTCATTGCAAAAGTCACAAAATTTCAGCGAGAGTGCAGTTCAGAGTGTCAAGAGAGCAGAGTGCAAAGTTCAGTTTTATCATCAAGAGTTTCAGATTTAGTGTATAGGTCCTGCCATGCAAGCCGATTGTAATCAGAGATTGTGAGTGCAGATGCTTATGCTTCAGTCCCGATAGAAGAAGGTTGAAGGCCAGAGACCAATGCATCAACTCAGATTCAGAATGCTCAAGAAAGTGCACTTCAGTTTGCACGAGTCAGATTATTCAGAGTGCAGTCAGTGGGAGAAAGAGAGAGCGCCTGTCATTGATGAGTTTCAAAGCTGTTGTGCAGATGACGCCTTCGTGTAGCGATGCTACAGTCAGAGATTGCTAGCAGATGAGAAGGCAAAGTTCAAAGGGCAGTTCGACAAGAAGAACATGTTAAAATCATAGAGCAGTTTGTCAGTGCAAGTTTAGAATGAATCTTCAATGCAAAAATCAGAATACTTAGTAGGGAAGTGCATTCCAATTATAATGATCAGATATTCAGAAAATACAGTAAAGAGAGACATGTCGGTTATGAGCGGTGTTCCGTTTTAGATGTAGAAATGCCAAGTGACAAGCTCGACGTTGTAGCAAGGTGAAAACGACAGCAGTATAACGTCAACCAATGTGCATACAGGGAAAAGGCACTGAACTTCGATGGATTATAATGGTGCCACAGGAAGGAAGAAATGGCTGAGAACTGGAACCTGCTCATAAAGTTGAATAGAGATGGTTGCGAAGTTGCAATAGAACCTAGTTTCCCAAGGTATAATGACAGTTTTGAGACAAAGAACGACAGACCAAATCAAAGGCAACTAGCACTGTAATTTTGAGAAACCATGAGAAGACACCTTTTGAACAAGAACATTGGCCCATAAAAAATGAATGGTTCATACAACTGCGTCGAGCACAGGAACACCGAAGCAGAGTACCATTATTTACAGAACAGACGTATCGATCATAAATTCAAAAGCAAACAACACCAAACTATTAGCTGCTTACACAAGATGACATTAAAATCTTAATGCATAGACATATCCCTGTTTTAATGCCATGCATCCTGGAATTACACATCTCTGCCATTTCTTGCCGGGAAGTAATAGTCAACACAATGATACATCAGACTATACTCAACAGGTTGATTTTTAAACATTCGTAACCACTCTGAAATACAATCTCCACAATGCTTAGGTAATAAGATGGACCCGATCAAAAAAAAAAAATCACTTCAAAGAGTAGATGTGTGCGTAAGAATCAACAAGAAATTACAGATGGGCTTTTCTAGGAGCCCCTAATCATTGTATAGCATATTTCACCTCTGATTCATATGCATGTTGCACTGCTCTAACAGAGAAAATACATAGCTCCACATCACAATCAAATACAAATAACACCACCAACTGAAACAACCCTTAATCTGTGAGGAAGCCACGATACGAAGCAAATCAGTGCAAGAGCTTCAGCTCCATACAACCACTCCCGTCATCACATCAGTTCAATTCCTTCCAAGCGGAAGCGACCGGCACGAATATGTCTCCTTGAAATCCGACTTCCTGGAGGAAGTGAAAATTGACGCATACACCTCCTTGTTCGCATAGGCTGGCGCATGGTCTCCAGCCTTGAAGCGCTTGGCGGCAGCAGCCTCCCCCTTCTTCCCATTACCCAACTTCTCAGCCCCTGCCTCAGCAGCGGCAGCGGTGGCAGCATGCTTGCTTCCACTAAGGCCATTCCCCACCTTCTTGTCCTTCTTCTCCTTTACCTTCCCCCTCTCCTCCTCCATCCTCTTCCTCAACACCACAACCTCCTCCTCGGTTCCATTGATAGGCATCTTGTCGGCCTCCTCAAACTCCTTGTGGCAGACCAAGCACGCAGATGTCTTCACCTCTTTGAGTGCCTTCACGCTCAGCACATGGCCGCACCCACGAAGCGCAAGGAACTGGTACTTCCCATTGAAATCGAGCCCCGTGATGGGGCACTGGAACCTGACCTCTGCCCCGGCAGCATCTGCGTCCGGCTTGGGGTGCAGGTGGATGGGGATCATGTCCCGGAGGCCGCGGATGTGCGAGAGCGCCTTGGGCAGGCGCTTGTGGAGCAGCGCCTCGACGAGCGCCTCCTTGTTGAAGAGGTTCCCGAGGCGATCCGCGACGGCAGGCGCGGCGAGGGGGTCCCCCGAGAG
>LAPY01002753.1:6368-31697 GCA_000970635.1 Eragrostis tef
CTCTTCGCGCGTCCCTCCTCGTCGTCGACGTTCCCCAGAATTGACGGCTTGCTGAGCTTCTTGCCCATCGACGGCGAAGACAACTGGTCGGAGGTCCTCGACCACTGCAACGGCCATGTGCTCTGCCTGATCAACTGGGGGCTCTACGTGTGCAACCCCGCGACGCGGCGGTGGACTCTCCTTCCCCAGCTCACTGGGGGCAGAATTGGAACTAGTTGCACGTACATCGCTTTCGATCCGATTGTGTCACCGCACTATGAGGTGTTTGTGATCCCAGACGTGCCAGCAGATGAGGAAGATCAGAGGCAGCCAGTGGAAGGACCGTCATCCGTTGATAAGGGAAACAAAGATGATCCATGTCGCTTCATGGAATGGCCGCCGTCACCATGGATCTTGAAGGTGTTCTCATCTCAGACTGGTCTGTGGGAGCACAGGTCCTTTCTCCGGGAAGGCCAACCAGCGGGGACACTCCAAGACATGAGATCGGATCGAAAGCCGAGTTGGACACATGGATTCTACGCTGTGTACAAGAATGGAGCGCTCTATGTGCACTGTAAAGGTGCATTCATTGCGAGGTATGGATCCGTTTCCCTTGCACAAATAAATAGCTGATTGGATTAGTACTGTAGGCACACCGCATGCATGGACTGAATGTTTTGTATTTTTGGTTCAAAACTGTAATAGTGTACGTCGCTCATTTTCCAGTTTTTTTTTCTTTTTTCGTAGAGGTCATATACTGTTGGGTGACTTTCTTTAAAAAAAGTTATAGTCAACAGTTACATGTGGACTTTTACTGCATTATCTTAATTGTATGTTTTATGTTATTTTTGTCACTGGTTAAGTACGATAATACTGTACGTTCTAATTTACATTTTTTTGTCAGGTTTTCGTTGTCAAGTGACAAGTATCAAGTAGTTGATATGCCAGTAGTCAATCGACATGCATATCTCGGGACGTCAAAGAATCAGGTATACTCTGGAGTATTTGATAGACGCCATATACGGGTTTGGATGCTGAGTGAATCATGTGGACGTATGGAGTGGCTGTTGAAGTATGAAGCTGACATTTGGCTCAATGCTGCTCATGTTATGAGACAAGTGGATGGTTCTTGGATGGTAGTAGAGGAAGATAGCGATGCTGAAACACAAACCGAAGAGAGTACCGAGTATGACTCTGACACTGAAGAAAACATCGAAGCAAAATCTGAAGGGACCATTGAGTGGGACTCCGACAAGGATGGTGTTTTCACAACTGAAGCCAGAGATGAGCACCGGTGTGACCATATTTTTGAGTTTCTTGGATTTCATCCGTACAAGGAAGTTGTACTGTTTTTTATTCACTTGTTTGGAGTAGTATCTTATGATTTGAATAGCTCAAAGATGCAATATTTGGGCTGGGCACAGCCTAACTGTTACGAATATAGCCCTACAGATGGTATTTATGATTCATTCATATACACTCCATGTATGGTTGGAGATTTACGTCATGGAGATAACACTGGACAGATAAGCATTGAAGATTAGCATTGGATATGTACATTGCAGGCAGAGAACATGTTCTTGATTTGATAGCTGAGTGTTATTGGGTCTAAATATGTTTTTAGGTTCTTTTGTTTTGCTTTAAAGTCAAATGTTCTATCAGTTATTAGTATTCAATTCGGTCGTTATATCCCAAGTCATTTTTCATTCATTCACCTTCTCAAGCTGTGTCAATGTTTTTTAGAAAATGCTTGAAATCATAATATCCTGTTAAGTAGGTCTTGTCTATTGAAATAGTTATCACACCACTACATTACATCTCCTCCATAGGACCTAAGAGCATCTCCAAGAGACTCCCATAAACCTCCCTTAAATCAAAATATTGGGATTTTATCAAAAAAAAAAAACATCTCCAACAGACTCTCAAAACCGCTCCCAACTTTTTCATAACCCCAAAACTCCCGTCATTTTGTAGCTACAAACAGGAGAAGAATTATGGCTCCCATTTCTTCTTTTTCTATAGAATTAATGTTTTTAGTGGCCCCAAATGCTGATGTGGCCCAATCAAAAGTGTTCTGATCTATTTTTAGGGGAGAACTGTTGGAGGAGGAGAGAAAAATTACCCCTCATAATTTTTTGGTTGCTCCCAAAAACAAGTTTACGAGGGTAATTTTATGAAAGTCTCTTGGAGATGCTAACAGCATCAACCGTGATGGTAGAGAGCGCAAACAAAGGGGCGCGGCCGTTACAGACTGGTTTCATCTAATCGTGGATTCGCTGACGTTTTCGCTGAACAGGTTCGATCATTCAATGTAGAGTTAGGGTTTTGACCTGCGTCGTATATATGGACTGACGCATGCATGCTGCCGCTGCAATGATCCGCGGTGGCAAGACATGGGGCACGTGTGGAAGAAAAATATCAAATTACAGTTTTTCCCCAGAGTTGAACGTTTGAATATGAAATTTCAGACATGCCTGGGCACTTTCCCTATCGATCCATGTCGGTTTACAGAACAATACATGGAGATCAAGGAGTGCACACCGTATGTAACCTGGACACGCTAGAGCTACGGAACCGAGTACAATCTGTCTAACACTTAGGTGGGCAACATATATACCAGGTGGACTGGGCTGACTCGGGGCCTTTCTGAAGGTCGGTGGTAGTACGTACTTGATGAGCAGCGGAAGGAGAAAAGTACAGAAACGAACATACACGTCAAGCCTGCTTGATAGTTTAACAAAAGAGAGCCCACAGCTGGCCCGTTAACGTTGCTTACATATATATATAAGCACGCGCCGCCGCCTGCGAGGAAGGAGCCCTATAACCTAACAAGGGCCGCCCGACTTCGATCTGCAAGGGGTGGCGCGACATCATCGACGCCCACGCGCTGCTCCTCCCACACCTCCTGCCGCAACCGGTGCGCGGCGTGTTCATCAACTACATCGACCACGACCGCCCGCACCTCTTCGCCCGTCCTTCCTCGTCCTCGACGTTCCCTGTAATCGACGGCTTGCTCAGCTTCTTGCCAACGACCCCCGACGGGACTTGTGGACGGTCCTCGACCACTGCAACGGCCTCGTGCTCTGCAAAATCGACTGGGGGAGACAATTCTGCGTGTGCAACCCCGCAACGCAGAGGTGGACATTGCTACCAAAGCACAAGGATGCCAGGAACGGAAGCCCTTGCGCCTACATCGCTTTCGATCCGATCGTGTCGCCGCATTATGAGGTGTTCTTGATCCCAAACCTGCCTGAAAAGCCAAAGCCAGCAGCCCCAAAACCCCGGAAGGAGGAACAAGTACCAATCAACGCACCGTTTTGCCTCGACTGGTTCTTTTTGTTGCTGGCTTATATGAGTCATTCATGTACACTCCATGTGTGATTGGAGATCTACATCATGGAGATAATACTGGCCAGCGAGCTTTGAAGGTTTGAATTATTGGATATATACATTGCAGGCAAGTGAACAATATAGAACATCTAATGCTATATATGGTCATGATTGAAACCTGACTTGTAATTGAGTCTATTTACAGAATTCAGCATTGATTCAAACTTTGAGTTAGGTTGTTTCTTTTTTTTCCTTTCAAGCTATTAGTATCCAGTTCTTTATATCCCTGAATTCGAGTCAATATTTCATCCACTACTTTAAAAATAGTTATCGCACCACCGCAGTCCATATGTAACTTCATCAACCAAATATTACATAAGTATTACTTGATATATTGAGCAAGAAGTATACTCGTCGCATGTGTCGCTAGGCAAGTGACATATCTGATATGAAGAGGTCATAATTACAGAATTTGCAGTAGAGGAGGAGAAGATGGCGCTGGACAGTATTCGTGATCTGAATGGCCCAGGGCCGAACGGTATGCTGGCATTGGTATATAATACCTTTAGTTTTGCATGGTGGGAGAAAGAAGGTAACAAATTACTTATCAATTTGTTGCACAGTGGGGAGAGATCTACCAGAGGGATGGGAAGAAGAAAATTCAGCGTACGCGTCGTAAACCGTCTCCTGGGTGGCATCTGCTGGATCTGCGTCATGTTTACTCTCTCACCGATCTCAATACTCTTCATGGCCTTCACGCCTTGGATCAAAACTAACCAAGCCGGATCCATTCCTTTCCCCTACCTTAGATCCTGCTCCATCAGCTCCGCCGCCACTGGATCCGCCTGAGCACGAGCAAGGAGCCGACGTTCACAACCCCCATCACAGCCACCTGCTCAGCGCCGAGATGTCGGTCGTGGCACCACCCACGCCCGATCTATAGATGATAAGGCAGAGGAGGCGTTGGACCACGTGTTGCAGGCGATGCACTACTCTGTCTCTAAGGCCGTCGGTCTCTTCCGCCGCAACAGAGGCTTCCTCGATGGAGAGGGGCGGCGGCTAGGTGTTGGGAGCGCGTCTGGATGGAGAGGGATAGGGTTAGAGAATGATGCGTTTTGGTTCTTGTCGAATTCCTTCGAGGCATTTAATCGAGCACATGGTACACAACCAATAGAATCATTTACAAATGATGTTGCACAAACCAATTATACATCAGAATTTTTGCCTAGTTACAGAGATTTAGTGTCTTGTGCTCCAGCAAACGCTGCAAAAATAGTGCATCATATTTACTTCAAGGATCCATGGTACTTTGAGCCATTTCATCGAGCACATCGTACACAGCCACCATGGAGCAGACAACGCCGGCGTGGCCTGGGGCGGGCATCGCTCCAGTGAGGATGAGGCAGCGCCACGCGACGATTTGTACGATGCTTCTTGTGAATGGGAACCATCTTGTGATTTTGCAAATACATGATATCGTTTGCTTGATGTATAGGCACGCAAGTTTCTTGATGCGAAAACCACAATAAGAAATTGTGATCAGCAAAATATATTCGTGGGGAAATCGAGATGTTTTCAGTTCATGCTCGTAGTTCCCATTTCGTGATGCAAGAAAACCTGCAGTTAAGATTTAAGAAGTGGAGCGTTCATCAGAATGTAGCGAGAAACGACATTTCTATTTAAATCACTCTAAGCTCCCATGAATACAGCCTGTGATCAAGGTTTAAATCATTTAAAAATCACTTTAAGCTTCCATGATTACAGGGGTAAACAGGATTGGCTCACTGGTCGTAAGTCCCGCAAAGAGATACAGTACAACAATTGTCAAGCAGCAAAACATATCGAGACATTTAGTAACAAGGAAGAAGAATAAGTTAAAATAAGGACTGGATCTAGATTTAGCGTTCACAACTGATGTGCTGTTTCTTTAACATTTTCTCTTTGTCCTGTGTTTTTCCCCCTCCATTGTTAGTTGGCATTTTGCTTCTCAGTCTCGCAGTCGTAGGAAAGTTAGAAATTAGTTAGAATTGCAATGCATCTTCTGTTTGTTACATTTTCTTCTTGCTTGACCGTAAAATTGATACAATCGTGTAAAATGTGCAGTTAATTTCACAAGATACCGTATGCATTAAATCCTGCTTATGCAATGAGAAAACAATGAGGAATCCAACCTTATTACAAATAAATGTTGAGAATCCAACTAATAACCGGTCCAACTGATTGACGGGAGCAAGCACAACTTCCTTTGAAAATCTATCAAAATACCACGTTACTTAAAATTCCATCCCGCTATAGAATGGGGAATTACTTGAGCATCCGAACGATGTTAGTATAATTTTTTATCTAAAAAATAACCTGTATGCGTTGTACTAACTTTATCAATTAAAAAACCAGAGTAGAGTTTGCCATTTGCTATAATATAATAATATAGGCCTCGTCTCTTGTTAGTCATCGTGAATAAACAAACAAGCCTCATCACCATGTTCCACGCCAACTCCCGGTAGGCCTATCATCTTCGTCGTCATCATCTTCCGTGTTCAGTGTTGAAAGCTTCTAAATAAATGAATAGAGAAGCCTAATAAAACCAAAGAACCAGCTGAGATTCAACAACCCAATAAATTACTACGGTCGATTTCATCGAAAAAAAAAATCACTAGACCGACGGCTTGGCTAGCGAGATGCAATGAGCAAAGCCATTGGCCCTCCCTCCTTTTCATTTTCCACTTACATTGTATCCCTCTCGGGGTGGAAGGTAGGCAGGTCCCAAAGCTCTCGGCCATGGCGGAGGTTGCTGCGGTTGGGTGGGTCATGTCCGCTCTGGGCTGGATCGTGTCGCCCGTCACCACCCGGCTCCTCAATGACGGCTTCGCCCTCCTCGACTTCGACGAGCCGGAGAAGCTGCGGGACCTGGAAGCCCGGCTCCTCCCGCAGCTGGCCCTGATCCTGGAGCGGGCGGACAAGATTCCTCTAGGCCCGCAGAGGGCTCGCGTTGAGCTTTGGGCCGCTAGGCTCAGGGCCGCCTTCTACGACGCCGAAGACATCCTAGACCTCGCAGAATATCATCGCCTTCGGGAGCAGGTATATAGGTTCCAAAACCAACAGAATCCGCCTTGTTTTTCTACATGGCTATGCCTAGTTTTTTCCATTCGCTCAAACTTTCAGAACCTCATGTATTGTTATCTTGTTAAACTTTCAGCTTTAAGAGGTTTTGCCCATAGGCATATAGCTTTATTTTTTAAGAAGAAAAAAAAATAGATGGGCATATATACCATGAGAAATTCAGCTTGTTTTATGTAGTAAATAATATTCTGGATTTCAGCCCCGCAGCATCCATATTTCCCCTCTGAAATTTATCATTGCGCTGCAGGTTCTTTGTCAATCAGGAAATAAGTCAGCGTTAGATCGTGCCAAATGTATGTTCTCAGGAAAAACCCGTAAGTTGAAGAAAGTTCTAAAGAAGTTGGAAAAACTAATAGAACAAGGCTCTCAGTTTGTGCCACCGCTGACAAGCACCATTAGCAGTGGTAATGGCACATCAAATCCATCCAACGATGTGTCTGGGATAGTAACTACTTCAACAGTTGTTCCACGAATCATATTTGGGAGAGACAGAGAACGTGATGAGATAACCAGGTTACTCCACGAAACAGCAGGTGATTTTGAGCCAAGCTCTAGTGACAGCAAGTGTTATTCCGTTATTGGCGTCTATGGTATTGCCGGGTCTGGGAAGACAACCCTAGCACAGTATGTATGTACTTACGAACGGATGGGTACCTATTTTAGCCCTGTCATGTGGGTTGATGTTTCTCAGAATTTCAGTGTTGCTAAAATTTATCAAGAGATGCTCGAGGCAGCTTCATATGGGGAATCATCCCGTGAGTTCAGTAATCTTGACACCCTACAAATGAAGCTGGAGGAACAATTGAGATGCAAAAGGTTCTTCTTAGTATTGGATGATGTCTGGGCTGCGAATGATGCGAATGTCCAGTACAAACTGAATCAGCTTCTTTCCCCTCTGAAGGTCGGTAAGAAAGGGAGTATGGTACTAGTTACAACTCGATCCAAAGGTGCATGTATTTCTCTCGGTGCTCAGAGCCCTATGAGAATACCTGACTTAAATGAAACGGATTTCTTCAATCTTTTTATGTATTACGCACTTCATGATATAACCTTGATGCCCAAGAATTATATATGTTTCAAATGATTGGAAAACAGATTGTGAAAAAACTGAAGAGATCACCATTAGCAGGAAGAGTAATAGGAGCACGACTACGCCAGGATTTGAGACCCACATTTTGGAGAAGATTTGCAGATCAGGACGTGCTGCCTGATACCATAGGAGTTCTATGGTGGAGCTACCAGCAACTTGGTGAGCAGGTTAGGCGATGCTTCACTTATTGTAGCATGTTTCCACAAGGATACATGTTCTCACGTGATGAGTTAGTTGATTTGTGGATAGCAGAGGGCTTTATAAAGGCCACCAATCTGAATGAGCAAATGGAGATTGTAGGTCAGAACTACCTCAATGAATTGGTGTTTTGCTCGTTTCTGGAAACAAAAAATTATGTTTATGGTAGAAAGGATGAGTGGTTTACCATACATGATTTGCTACATGAATTGGCAATGAAAGTTGCTGGAAATGATTGCTTTCGAATTGAAGGTGGTGAGATGAAAGAATCTCCTCCTGACGTCCGCCATCTGTTCGTTTGCACAAAAGATCAAATGAAGATTACAGAGCAGATTTGCAAATTGGAAAAACTGCGCACACTTATAGTTATTACCAATATTGGTGGACTGGGGATAACAGTAGAAGAACTTGAGGGCATTCTGAAGAATCTAAAGAAGTTGCGTGTGGTCCATGTAGATATCGAAGGATATATGGCAGCGATCCCAGCCTGTATTTGTGAGTTGAAACATCTACGCTTTCTCAGAATTCGTAATCCATTGTCAATGAAGGTCCATTTGCCGGAAAATCTGGGCACAATTTATCACCTACAGATCCTAGAGCTGTGTGGTTCAGGTGTTTTGGAATTTTCCAAAGTCAAAAAGATGAGCCACCTGACTAGCTTGCGGTGCATCAGATACTCTGGCTTTTCATTTGACAACTCTGATGTTTCGGGTTTTCCTGGTCTTGGGGAACTGAGATCACTACGAGAATTGAGTGACTTCAGAGTGAGAAAAGAGAAGGGGTATGAGCTGCAGCAGCTTAAGGGGATAAATAACCTTAGCGGCAATCTGAGGATCAGTGGTCTTGACTGTGTGGAAAGCAAGGAAATAGCCTTAGAAGCCAAGCTAACTGAAAAGACACACCTCACAGCATTGTCACTTGAATGGTCGCCCTGTAGTCCACAGCAGCACAGTTTGTCTCGAGAACTGCAGGTGGAGATACTTGAGGGCCTCTGCCCACCTTCACAGCTGACAGAACTGCACATATGGCGCTATGGTGGATGGAAGTGCCCAAGTTGGCTGTCACAAGATCAGAACGGTCTGATTAGCAGACTGCAACATCTCGAACTCAGTCAATGTTACAATCTAGAAGCTCTTCCAGAAATGGGCGATCTTTTCCTTTGTCTTAGCCACCTCAAACTTGTTAGTCTCCCCAAGCTACGAAAGTTGCCTGATGCACTTCCAAAGAGCCTGGAGATCCAACGGTGCGGTGCCCTGGTTATTACATGTGGGGAAGATGTGAACATGATAAGGAAACTTTTTATCGAGCGAGCATCTCAAATTGAGCTGTCGTTGAATACTCCAGTACATCCCGAGGAAATAGACATATTTGCTGATGAGCAGCCTGACAGGTTTACAACAATCTTGTGCGACATTTTTGGCAGATGTGGTGGTTTGCCTGCTAGACTTATCCGGGGCCATATAACAGAGGAAGACTACTCCCGGTTTATGCTTCCTGCATCTTTGAATAGGATTATTATTTCCTATTGCGCCATCACAGACACTGTCCTGCACAACTCCTTGAGAGACTCTACATCCCTGGATAGCTTGAACCTAAGGGGTCTTCCCTTTCTCACAGCAATCCCTTCTGAGGTGATGAGGTGTTTACCTAAGATTTGTGATCTCTCCATTGATGAATGTGTCAGTTTTACTCTCTTGCAAGGCCTAAATCATCTCACTAGACTGCAACACCTCAGCATTACTAAGTGCCCCAACCTTGGCACCCCTGAAGATAAAGTGTGTGTCCTTCATGGGGTTGCCGTCGATGACATATCCCTTGTGCCACAGCTGCTGTCAAGAGAAGGCTGCTCGTCCCTGTGGAGTCTTAGGATTGATGAATCGGAGGTATTGAGGGAAGAAGAGAAAGAGATCCTGCAGCAGTTCCATTCACTAACGTCCCTCAATTTCAGTTGCTGCAGTTGGAACAGCTTGCCGGAGAACTTGGCGACCCTGACATCTCTCGAGCATTTGCATTTGGATTACTGCAGAAATATCCGGTCACTTCCAACTCTGCCAGCATCTTTACAGTCATTTGAACTTACTGATTGTGATCCATCATTCATGAAGAGTTGTCAGAAGGCTGGGGATCCAAATTGGCAGAAGATTGCCCACATCCCTGTGAAAAGATTTTCTCCCTAGAAATTGTTCGACTGCTCACCCCACATCTCTCTCAAAACTTCCATCAGAAAAAAGTAATATTTTAGCATTTCTGTGGGGACATGTGTTTACATTATGTTGATTTAAATTTTCGGCGACTGGGTAGGCAGCAGAAGCTTTGAGCTCTGTTCCTGGGGGCTCTGTTCCTGATTTATTTGTGGTCATCTTACTTTGAGCTCGTCTCATTCAGAAAGACATTCTGCATCTCATCAGGGACAATCTCCAACTTGCAGACTAAAACTTGAATCGCTTGAAACGAAAGAAACCTGTGATTGCTCTTCTGTTTGTACAAGAGAGAATTCCTTACCAATTCTTGCTTGAGAAGGAATAAAAAGAAACTAAAACTGCGCGGAATGTGCCGTTCATTTTCACATGACATGGTCTCATCTGCATCAAATTCGGCCCCAACAACAACAACAAAACACAAAACCTGACATATGGATTAGAAATCCTATCAGTAGCTGATCCAACACAATAACGGGAGCAAGCGCAATTTTCCTTCCGGAATCTACCTGAGCATCAGCATGAGATGGAGATCCCATCCCGCTACGGAATGGAATAGCGAACAGACTAGGAGGAGTGCTCGGCTAGGAGATGCAGACCCAGACGCCGAGGACGATGAGAGCAGTACCGAGCACCGCAGGACCCGGACGGACGCGCTCGCCGAGGACAGCGGCGGCGGTTGGTGACGGGGACGGCGACGGAGATGGGCGCGGCGCCAAGGAGCGCGAAGAAGGACGCTGACGCGCAGAGGTTGGCGGCGAACGGCGCAGAGTACTGCCACGTCAGGAGGAGGGCCAGCCACCGCCGGATGACGCTGCCGGAGGGGGAGGCGCGGGCGCGGCGGTCCCAGACGAGCGCGCCGCGGCGCATGAGCGCGTTGGTGGCGCCCCACACCAGGCCCACGGCCACCATGCTCGCCGCGTCGCCACTGAGCGCGACCATGGCCGGTGTTCTTCGCCTGAACGGAACGGGTGGGCGGGTCTGCCTCTGGATCTGAACTTGGTGTGCGCGTGCCGCAGTGGAGATTTCTCGTTGACCAAAGGAAAATATTTGTTATTGAATCAAGGAAAATATTTGCATATGCATAAAGCGAAATTTCTAGTAATCATAAACTAGTTCGTGTGCTGAGGGAGTAATAGTTTTAAAAAAAGGTACGCCATCCTGTTCCTGGCCGTCACGTGTTCGACAGTTGTTTTGAGTGTCGCTTCTGATAGAATTCTTCTTCAACTCTGACGATCGTCACTACCTGGTGCATCGCCTCTCGTGAATCCAGCCGTCCCTGGCGTCGTTGCCGCTCACCGCACCACTCCAACCCCCCTTCCCTCCACCACCGCCACGGCTTCGATGGCGCCACTGCCGCCCATTGTTGAGTCGCGCGCCACGAACTCCTCTTGATGGCCGACAAATATTGGAGCACCCATCACCTCCAGCGACGTGGCGTCATCCACCTCTGAGCGCTCGCCACTGCTTGTGTTTGTGTCGGAGACTACTAGACATGCTTAGTGCCACTACTTCAGGCGCTCATCCCACGTTTGAAATTGAAGACGCCAATGATGTATAAACTTTGCATGGCACTTTGGTTGGTTCATACTCTGTAGCTTATGAATAATACCTTTAATTTGATTTAATTGTTTGTCATGAATGTATTCCTAATAGAGGCTTGTAAATCGTACTAAATAAATTTGAGCTGCCGAAAAACAAAGTTCAATAGGGTGTATATACAACAGTATCGCACCAAATGGAATTATTTGGAACAATAAAGTAAGCCATAGTTTCTTTTACTGTTGTCATTTTCCTGATTATTAATAGGCAAAAAGAAAATTGGATCTGTGACCAAGAGTATTGACTATATTGAGGCAGTGAATATGTCGAAGCACATGCTCTTCTTCATTTTGAGTTTTTGAAACCCTACTTTCTTTATTTCTTTGCATGCCGTTGTGTTGCCAAACGCAAACTTGAAAATCATGTACTTGTTTATGTAATTTGAAATGACTTCCTAGAATTGAGGAAGTGCTTGTGACGCATCTCCTGTCTATGCAGGTGCCAAGCACTGCGTGTTTGTGGAACCCTATTAATCCGTATACGACGATGGAAATCAGTACAATCATTTTTGTTTGCACGAATTGAATGAAGTCGGGACATCCAAATTTGACTTCCAGATGAATCTTGCCGGGGTTGTTATCATCGTTAGGCAATTAATTTGGAGAAGTTAATGTGATTCAGGACATGAAGCCAAACTTGCTCCAGTTATAGCGATGTTAAGAATATAGATTACTCCTTAACATGCTGAATCATCATACTGTAACGTATGGCAAGGCAGTTTGTTGCTTGGAATGTTTTTTCTTCTATCCGCTTATGCACTCTATTCGACTTTCTCTGAAAAGGATTGCGTTATGAGTTCAGAAACACATATTGTTAACTGTGTGTGGCCTCTTACTGATAGTGATTGCCTGATTGGTTGAAAAACATTCTGTTTTGAGGGGCTTTTGCTGTTGCATGTTGCCCAGTTTGATCCCAACATATAGCTGCCTGACGGAAGAATCATCTTAGACTACTCCCAGAGGATGTATCATGTTGCCGTATCCAAAACGGCCTCGTCAGATAAGGAGCAATATATTCCTGTGAAGGTACCCCTCCCCAATGCTATCGTTTGCTATATCATCCAAGGCACTACTACTTGCTGCATATGTTGTGATAAAATGCTTCAAATGAATTCTGTGATTTTGGATTGCTTTCTCTCAACTAGCACCAGGTCTGTACTACACGAAGTATGAAGAGACAGATATGATTTCTTATTGCAACTCAATGTAAGGAAATACTGAGTATATGATAAAAGTGAAACATATTAAGGCGTTAGCTTTCGGTCATTTACGATAAAGAAAGAGGTTTGCAATTGACCGAACTGCAACTATAGGCATCGGGCCACCTACCATCGGCAGCTGCAGTGGCAACAGGGCTTGTGAAGTTAGCGGAGATGCCTTCTTATCACAGAAAGACTTTCGCCCAGAGTCGTCGAAACAGAACAGGCCCTACCGACAGTATGGGTCGACGATGGCGGCTGCTGCTATTGCTGTAGGTCTGCCAGAGAAGGGGAAAACATGAGTCTGAATAGTGTCAGTACAATGGCTTTATACTAGTACTCACATAAGAAATTAAACATAAAAGATTAATTTTAATCAGAAGAGGGCAGTGTTGCAATCTTCTTTCACGCTGCAACCTTAGTGTCAGTTTCAATTTTGTTCAACCTCCTCTTCTTATCCTTCCTCTTCCTCAACTTTTTCTCTATCTCATTGTTTGAATTCTTGTTCCTTAGTCTGTTCTCCTTATCCTTGAACATCGTCCTCTTCCTCTTCAGGTTGTTGTCCTTTTCAAAGTGTTCAGAGTCCTTACTGGAGTTTATCTTTGGATCAGATTCTTGGCATTTCATTTCGCTGAGAGTAGCCCTACAAACAGTAGAGAATAGTTAAATGTCATTGATATGATGCGAGCATGCAACAGCTATTCACAACAAGAAAGAGAACATTTATTTAGACCATACCCCGTAAGCTTCTCTGATTTGGCGCTAGGAGTGCCATCACCAGCATGTTCGAAACCAAAATCATCCTCTAGCATGGTTAAAACTGTTTCTGTAGCATTCCGGATGCTTTGACAGAATGCATACTCCATGTACAAGTCAGAGTCCACTAGAGTCAGCTCGGTACTCATATAGTAACGCATGTACTTAGCCTCCTTAGCCATTCCTTTCAAAAACATCATTTCGCAGATGGTGAGAAGAAGATTAAAAACAAAAGAAAATACAGTAACTACAGAGGCAGCAGTTTGTTTTGGCAGTGACAGGGACATACCAACAAGGCGGCAGCAGATTCAGGCTCTTCATTGAGCATAAGATTCAAGGCAGACTCCCGGATATCATTGCTACAGTCGACCAACCCGCTGGTGTCAAACTTACATTTCAACAAGCAGCATATCAACTCGGGCTCCTTTGCGATACACTAGATACAATTGATTCGAATTTGGGCAGAAAAAAGTTAACAAAGATAGTTACTAGAAATTCAGTATGGCACAGTTTGGTCAAGATTGTAAAAGGCATACCACAAACCCTGCAGCTGCAGAACGAGATTCACCACCTGATTGGATCATATAGCTTGCACGCTCCTTGATCGCACAGCTCAATTCAATATCTTCAGCAGTAAGACCCCCAAAACAGTTTTCGAGAAGACTGTTCTCCATCTTGAGGCACTAGAAAGCATTGGTTGTTTTCCCACAGTGCAAATTATATAACGAGCACCTCAATCAATAAAACAGTCGGCATCTTGAGACAGCAGCACCTTACCAGAGAGGCTGCGGAATGCAGAGCATCAGCAGGATCAACATGTCCAACTGGGTCAGGCTTCTGATGGGCACAAAGAACAGCAGCTTCGTCCATATTGTGCCGGAAATAGTCCTTCAGGTATTCCTTGAAGGCAGACCAACCAACAGGACTAGGACGGTAGGGCAGCAGCCTTTGCCATCCCCATCCTTCCTCTAGAAGATCTTTAACATGGGTGCGACAAATTAATTAATACTAGAGATTCAGACACAATGACAACAAAAGCACAAAAATAAAGAAAGTGAAACCCATCTAATAATAGCCCAAACAGTCGAGACTCGAGACATAGAGGAGGGAAAATACAGCATTGGCACTAAGCAGGACTGCAGATCATCGTATCTCGGTGGACAACAACATTTACAGCTAATCAACATCTCTTATCTAGATAGATGCATTAGCAAAAGGGAATACATTATCGCCTAAAATATCAGGGATTCCTACAGGACAGGTTCAACAGTTTCACCAATTCAATCGATTGATGAACAATCAACCTGCAAAAGGGGTGGATCCCCAGCCCCAACCCTAAGAACAAATGAAACATCAAGGAAATTCTTACCTGGGAACAGGACTATATAAAGCGGCGGTGCCTCAGACAAACCATCGGGGTTGCTTTCCACCTGTTCAATCCATCCCAAAGAACAGGATCGACGCATGTCGTCACAATGGAGTGAACGTGTGTACCGGTCATCGTCCTCCCAGTCCCAGTCTATGGAGGTTTCCGATCTGCTCTCATCTTCCCCTCTCTGTGGCTCTGGTAATGTCAGGAGTTTCATCTTCCGGATGGAGACGGGATGCAGGGTGGAGAAGAAGAGGACGAGGCGGCGTGCTCCCTTTCGAAATTTTGCTACCCCGCGCTTTCAAAAAGAAAATTCCTTCTTTTCCTCCATAAAATCAGCAAAAATGGCTACCGTGTGTAATATACCAAATTGATCACTTCAATACTAATTCACCTCATATCTGCTCCATTTTGCCAATATTTATCGTCCATCCGGCCAAGCTTCACCAGCGCTGAGCCAAAATTCCAACTTGGGGCAGTCTGCTGAGTGCAATTTTCTATCCTTATCTTGGAGCACGGGTCAATATTTACCAAAAGAGAAGTTTCGTGCCAAACGACGGCACACCCAGAGCCTTGTGCGTGGCATGGCATGCGCACGGAGCAACATAAAAATAAATAAATAAAGGGGGAAAAAGACGAATTTTCAATTTGAGCCTTATTGATATTGGTTATGAATACATTGAATAGACGTATCATGCATAGTATATGGACCAGCTTAGGCTAATAGCTTTCAAGGCAGCAAGCAAAGTGAGTATTGTGTCGACAGTGTTTCTGAAATAGCCAACATTTTACTTTGGGATCCTTAAGGGCTTTTTCTCTTGCCCCGTATGCGAGTCCTTAACCATTTAGACACTGGCCATCACGCATGACACTGCCAAAACAATCACCTTTTTTTCATGTGGCAACATCACACCGTTTTCTTGTAAGGTCGGTGGAGAACTGATGCCGTCTGAAAAGTAGCTGTGAGATATAATCTACAGAATGACGTTGGGTTTGTGTTAAGCAATGTTCATTCCACGTTAAGGCCAGCTTTTTCGTCGGCCTGTAAGGAAGCTGAAGGCAGAAAAAGGAAAGACGGGGAGAACACGTCAAGTACCCAAAGCCTCACAATCTCACATGAACCAATCCTTCGTTTGCAATTCCAACACAACACGATAGTCATCGGGCATGTTTAGTTTGCATCTCACATGAACCAAACCTTTGTTTGCAATTCCAACGCAACACGATAGTCATCGGGCATGTTTGGTTTGCGCCTGGCAGGCGGTGACAGACTCAAGCGAATGTGCCAGGGGGCAACCATACATGCCCATATTCTTTCATCTCATACATTGCACATCATACATGTCAACGCTTAATTGTCTCGTAGTTATAGTTCTATTCTAACCTGCAAGCAACAAGCCTCAGAACTGCAGCAACAGCTAGCAGATGCCCTATGTTGTTACAGATACTTTTTTCCTTCCTGGACCATTTTCTTAACCCTTTCTACATGCAAAGATCCATGCTGAACTGATCTAACATAAGAAGACCGATCCTCGTCCGCAGCATGACCGGAGCAAATTAAACTGAAGTAATGGATAAGGCTTGTTGCATCTTCTGTTGTGCATTGGAACAAAATATTAAGTAGGAGGATGGTATCAATCTGCAGCCACTGGGTTCAACTGCCTATCACCTTCGTGGACCAGCAAACCTTCTGGCTGTGCCAAATATTACCGCCTTTGTCAACAATCCATGGTCAAAGCTGCAAGCCAGTGCGATTGCACCACCTATCATGAGTACTTTGGATATATTGCACGTCCAGTGTTTCGGCTGCTCCACCTCTGTGTTGCTGTTAGATGGACTAGCCTCATCGTTGTCTTCTGTGTTGAGCTCATCGGCATTGAACTTTGTGGTGACATGTGCCATGGCAGCGCACTTCGAAAGAGGCTCGCCAGCGGTCCTTGCAATTTGGTATGCCCGGAGGCCAGGCTCTATCCTCTTCACGCAGCCCCACATTCCTTGCCTTACGCCAAGCTTTGCAATTTCCCATGGAATACCCATATCTTCATGATGGAACAAGAGAACCTCACATGCAGTCATCGAACCATCACCTTTTCTTGATTCAACTGATAATAAGTATAAAAGTATAAGCTCACGGCTCAGTGATATTGCCAGCCAATAAAAAAAAAATACAAGTAACTACAGTGAAACTGCTCTGGTACCTGGACGGATGCACCAACTAGAGTAGTACAAGTCAACGCGACGGGGTTTGCTGTGTCTTGGAACAGCGGGACGGGGAACACTCTGAACATGATAGAAGGTTTCATGACATCAGTTCATCTAGTTACAGCAGCATTTTAACATTAAAATAATACATGAAACTTGAGATGATATAATAATAGCAGATAGTGATTTTGTGATACCAAGTGGGGTAGAGTACAGAAAAAACAAAAAGAAGCTACTTTGAACTTGGTTGTTTAAAAGAAGTGGAATCATCATTGCAACTTTGATACCGTCATCTGGGGCAAACAAGATAGTGAAAGGTGAGTCTTTCTTCCAAACTAATTTAACGATTTTCCTAGTGGGACAAGCAAACCACTGGTGTGGAGTGGTTTGGGAGCATATAATATAACCTAAACAACAAGGCTCATAGCAGTTTCCTTCATCCTTCTGTAATAGCTTGATTGCTTGGAACACAGCTTATGACAGCATAAAAGTGACGCATAAACACATTACAACAAACTATAAAAGCACACTTTTAGAGTCTTGTTCATGCAATAAGGGAACTAATCCAGCAGATAGCAACAAATTTCACCCAAAGACGTTGGTTAAAGGACCACTGGGCATGGTTGTAACTGAAATCATTGATTCCAGAAATTTCATTTAATATTAGCATCTCACAACGATGGAACTTTTGTCACCTTGGTTACACAGTAAAACGTCTTTCCAGATGCCCATATTCTGCGCCCGATGATGTACTCCCTGTCGCTGCAGAAGAATGGGAACTGCAAGCAGAATCAACCATTATAAGCAAACATATGGTTCACCATAGTTCCAACGATTTGACCGGTGACATCATGCAAAGAACTTACCTTCCTGACCCATCGGACAACCAAAGTCCCGGTCTCAGTGTCCTCTTCCAATGTCATATGCTGAAGAAGCATGTCGTCCCAAGTATTCTTAATCCGGAACTCATCATCCCAGAAGAAATCCCTGACGACTTCTGGTGAGGCGTCCTCAAAGATAGTACTGCTGCGGTACTGTGGTGGGCCATTCTGGATCAAAACAAACCAAACAACACTTTAATTCTCGATTCTTGCAGCTTACACATGTATAATGCAGTAGAACTCCAGACGATTCTATTCCAACTACAGATAGCTCAAGTAACATTTGTGCAGTGCTGATCATCGGGGAAACACTGAAATTACAGTAAATTTGAGAAGTGCAAATACATGTCCAACTTAAATTGTGAGCAATCAACCCAATATTTCTGAAACCAATCTTAAATAGAACGCCTCCCCAAAGTCATCAATTCTACACTCCCTAAGAGTCTAAGACTACAGAAACAACGTATATTCAGGTGGCACAGAAACTCTAGTTAATTCTCTGAAGATGGCTGCTACATACCGGTTGGTCTCTTCGCCAGGCTTGGTATCTAAAGGTCGGCAAGGTGCGGTCCATCATGTGAATCCACGAGGAACCGCCGTCCTTCTCCTCAACCAGTCTCCAGAGGTGCATCAGATCTCCGGAATTCACCGCCAGTTGCTCCTCCTCTGATGACGCAACGACATCAGCTCTGCGTACACATGGACACAGGAGCCACGCCATTTTAATCTCTACTCGTTTCTGTTCAACACACAGTTCAGGTAAACAGAGCTGCCACACACACCTCACCTTGGCACGACGGCCGCCGTGTCGCGGAAGCCGCCTCCTGCTGATGGGCGTGCTCGCCGACGACGGCCCCGGCCCACCGCGGGCGCCAGGCCCAGCCGATGAGCAGCCCGACGAGCGCGGCGACCCAGAGCGGCGCCGCCAGGACGGCGAGCTCTAGGGCCGCCCCGCCGAGGGTGTGCTGCCGGAAGATTCCCAGGAGCACATCGACGAGCGCCGCCATCTCAGTCCCCCCAATCACAGACACCGCAGAAAAGATCCAATCTTTCACCGGAAATTCCTCGGGAGACAAGGCCTTGCGATAAACTCACCCAATCCTCTCGATAAACTCACCCCGAAGAACCGATCTCCGCCGACGGAGAACACAAGAGAAGAGTTTTGGGTATATGGAATATGACTCTGTTGTCTGACCAAAATCTCTCTCTCTGTTCTCGGAGCCGGGAAACAGGGGACTGACTCACTAAAACATGGTGCCTCTGCCTGGCGAGGCAGAGCAGAGGATAACGCGCAGCTGCACCGGGGGGAAATCGAGAGGCGGGCGCGGAACGTGCGGCGGAGGCGGCGAGGCGGGAGATGCGTGGGGGATAAGGACCGGAGTCCTGCAGCCAAGAAACAAACCAACGAATTGGGCCGGAGGAAGAAGACAAGATAATATGGCCGAGCCCGAGTATGTGGGACGAGGCCGTAAGGAATTGGCGATCGCGAGTGACTTGCCGCAGTGTTGATAATATACCGTGCCTCTCTGGCCACGGTGTGGTCTGTGGTGCGGTGGGTGGAGTTGTGTTCGCGTGTGACATGTGGCAGCACTGTTTTGTTGTGTTCGCGATCCTCGTGGCTTTTATGCGGTGGCCGGTGGTCCGTGCTCAGGGACTATTTGGTTTCGCTTTGCGGCCGCCGGTGTGGGCGCAGCTTGTTCTGCCGGCCTGACCCCGCCGCCGTGTGACGACGGACCGAAGGAGCATGCGCGCACCGTGGAGGTACGGGGGCCACTAGCGGCGACGTACAGGAAGTAGTGGTACTGACCAAAGTACGGAAGTAGTGGCAGTCCGCCGGTGATTCTTCATGTCACACCTTTGATGAAGAAATAGTTTTAAAAACTGTGATAACCATAGACTAAGTCAGAAACCAAGCACTGACCAAACAAAGTGTGATAGAACAGATTGTGGCGGAGGCAAACAGTTCACTAGTCTAAAACAATAATCTTCCCATCCACATTAACCAACTATTTTGAAACTTATAGGAGTACGCTGACAAGAGTTAGATTCTTAAATGTACAAGTTCTTAGGTGAGTGCTCGTATGCAATTCGAGTTCGACATACATGCCCAAACTAATGTCATAGTTAAGCCAACAACAACGAATTATTTCTTTTGTGGACGGAGATGTATGGCTGATGAGATTAACAATGAATAACTGAGGTGACGTATTACATTATTGATATAGCAATGTGGGGTTAGGTGTCACTAAGCCCAGTCGTGCTCGGAAAACATGCAAAACGACTACCTCGTGCAATGAACCACCAAGGTTGGATTACGTTGCACACATTGGTTGTGTCCTAGTTGTTTTACTTGTTAAATGAAAGTTGTAGCTTTATGTCTCAAAAATGAGCTTCTGCCACCTCAAATCAAAGGATAGGTGCAAAAACACAATGGGAAAACGATTTTACCGCAATATCAAATAACAAAAGAGCCAAGAAGCATAACACGCTCTCAAAAAGGAGGGGAAAAACCTTTCACATGTCTGCTGAAGTAGTTGAGTTCAACCCTGACGAATGAAGTTCAATCTTCTCGGTTCGACTTCATCAGCTTGACTCTGCTCAACTCCACCTGTGGCTTGTATGTTCGATTTGGACTCGGTCATCAGCAAGATGAGCAGAGATCTTGTCAGACCGGAGTTCGTCTCCTTTTCTTCAACAACAAAGCGCTGCAACTACCTGCCTCTGGCTGATATATCCTTGACACTCATCGTAACAAGTTATGCTCAAAGCCATAACCACGGCTCCAACTCTATCATCTCCTTTTATTTGCAGCTTTGATTGAAATTTGAAAGATCCTCGCGAGTAGTACTCGACAAGTTGCTGACGACGGAAGGTTCGTCGTCCCCTACATTTGTGATGATCTACTCTTCAACATCCTGGCATAACTCCCAGCCCAAGTCCGTCATCAGGCTCAAGTCCGTCCCCTACATTCGGTGCACCTTCGAGGCTTCATTTACTGGGCTCTCCAAGCACACTATAATCCCAATGAGCAGGACGAGCTGGTCCGCTTCAGCTTAGTAGCTGACGAGACTTTCAGCGTCTGCCGTATCCTCCGTGCATAGGCGGGCTCGCGATTTCCATGAACTGGAGGGTGAATTGGGCACGATTTCCCACACGATACCGTTGTAAACCATCCCACAGGTTATTTGATACTCCCATGGTTACCTTTCATGTGAAGGACATGCTGAGCAGAGGTGACCGGAAACTGTACCGGTACAACACTGAAACAGAAGAACAACTTGTTTTTGCAGTTGAGGATTTGAGATACTTTTTTTTTGAACTATGAGCAGGAGCACTGCTCTTTCATTTAAGGGAGGAAAAGAGTTTCAGTACATCATTACAGAGATTACATGGTGTGAGGGAAACAACACCAAAACATTACATTAGAAGTTTTAATCTGACGCCTGTGTGTTCTGACCCTCTAGGCGGTTGTGCGCCATCTCTCTGTTCCTCATCTCTTCTTTGATCATGTTGACGATTTGTTGCGGCTGCGCTGACTGCTGTTGGAAAACTCTTCTATTTCTTTCCTTCCACAAGTTCCACGCTGTGTAGATTAGGACTGCTGCCACATCTTTTCTTTTCTTTGACCGTATGGCAACCATTGTATCATTCCACCAGTCTTTTATATTCCTGTTCTGCTGCTGGTCAATGAAGATGGTGCTCTCACAGGTTTGATTAACGAGGTGCCATACTTGTTTCGAAAAACTGCAGTGGAGAGTTATGTGGCTTATGGTTTCATCTTCCTGACCACATAGAGGACACTTCGGGTTGCATGGTCTTCAACATCCTGGCATAACTCCCAGCCCAAGTCCGTCATCAGGCTCAAGTCCGTCCCCTACATTCGGTGCACCTTCGAGGCTTCATTTACTGGGCTCTCCAAGCACACTATAATCCCAATGAGCAGGACGAGCTGGTCCGCTTCAGCTTAGTAGCTGACGAGACTTTCAGCGTCTGCCGTATCCTCCGTGCATAGGCGGGCTCGCGATTTCCATGAACTGGAGGGTGAATTGGGCACGATTTCCCACACGATACCGTTGTAAACCATCCCACAGGTTATTTGATACTCCCATGGTTACCTTTCATGTGAAGGACATGCTGAGCAGAGGTGACCGGAAACTGTACCGGTACAACACTGAAACAGAAGAACAACTTGTTTTTGCAGTTGAGGATTTGAGATACTTTTTTTTTGAACTATGAGCAGGAGCACTGCTCTTTCATTTAAGGGAGGAAAAGAGTTTCAGTACATCATTACAGAGATTACATGGTGTGAGGGAAACAACACCAAAACATTACATTAGAAGTTTTAATCTGACGCCTGTGTGTTCTGACCCTCTAGGCGGTTGTGCGCCATCTCTCTGTTCCTCATCTCTTCTTTGATCATGTTGACGATTTGTTGCGGCTGCGCTGACTGCTGTTGGAAAACTCTTCTATTTCTTTCCTTCCACAAGTTCCACGCTGTGTAGATTAGGACTGCTGCCACATCTTTTCTTTTCTTTGACCGTATGGCAACCATTGTATCATTCCACCAGTCTTTTATATTCCTGTTCTGCTGCTGGTCAATGAAGATGGTGCTCTCACAGGTTTGATTAACGAGGTGCCATACTTGTTTCGAAAAACTGCAGTGGAGAGTTATGTGGCTTATGGTTTCATCTTCCTGATCACATAGAGGACACTTCGGGTTGCAGGGCCAATTTCTCTTTTGTAGTTTGTTTGCCGTCAGCACTTTGTTTTGGATTGCGAGCCATGCAAAGAGTTTATGTTTCCCTTCTACTCTAGCTTTCCAGATTGACCTTGCATCAAAATTGGTATATGTTCCTTGACATTGCATCATGTACGCTGATTTTGCGTTGTACTCCCCATTTGCCGTCCACTTCCATTGTATAGTATCTTCTTGATCAGTCAACTCAACCTGCTGAATAAGCCACCACAGATTCAAAAATTCGGCAATTGTGTCTGTGTCCTGCATTCTCCACATCCCCCTTGTCCAGTTTTCATTCTGCAGTTCATCTCAAACACACCTGTTCTTTCTCCATGCTAACTTATACAGCCTCGGTGCTACGTCCATAGGTGCTTTCCCATCCAGCCATGAAGATTGCCAGAATTTAGCCTTCCTGCCATCTCCTAGGATCACTGGAGTGCTTGCTCTGAATAATTGCCGATCAATAGCATCGCATGGCACCAATGTACCAGCCCATGGCCTCTCTAGGTCTGTCCATTCATACCATAACCAGCGAAGTCTTAGGGCCCTGCCAAACATTGTGAGGTCCAGGACACCCAACCCCCCATGTTTTTTTTTTGGCCTTTTCACCTTCTTCCAATTTACTAAGCAATGTCCTCCATTCGCTTCCTCTGATCCTTTCCATTAGAAATTTCGACGTATTTTGTCAATTTTCTTTATCATCCATTTCTTCATGGGGAAGACAGTCAAGTGATAAGTAGGCACTGAGGATAGAACCATGTTAACCAGTGATAGGCGTCCCATCCTGTTGAGCAGTTTTCCTTTCCAAGCCGGTAATTTCCTTGCAATTTTTTGTATAAGTGGTTCCATCTCAGTTTTTGTTAAGGCCTTCGTGCTCAGTGGAAGTCCTAAATATTGGCAAGGGAACGACTGAATTCTGCAAGGAAAAGGCTCCATGATCTGCTCTATATTCAGTCCCTCACACCTGATTGGGAACACAGCACATTTCTGGAGGTTGGTGGTCAGGCCAGAGGCATGACCAAATACAGTCAGGATTTCCGTAGCTGCCCTTACCTCTTCTGCTGTGGGGTTTAAAAACAAGGCCGCATCATCCGCGTACATGCTGACTCTTAGCTTTGCAGCATGGTGTTGTATTGGTTGAAGCATGGATTCCTGTGTTGCCAGCTGCAACAGTCTTTGTAGGGGATCAATGGCGATTATAAAGAGCAATGGAGAGAGCGGATCGCCTTGCCGAAGCCCAGTTTTATGCCTGAAACTTTTCCCCCTTGTCCCATTCAAAGTTACTGACGAGTTTGCCGAAGCCAAGTGCCGACACCCATTGCCTCCATCTACTTCCGAAACCCATCTGCTGCAGCACCTCCAACAAGTAATCCCATCTCACTGTGTCAAACGCTTTGGCTATATCCAGTGTTAAGAAAAGTGTTGGTTTCTTTGCCTTGTGCTGTTCCTTTATGAGGTTTTGCGCGTACAAGAAATTGTCATGAATGCTTCGCTTTTTAATAAAAGCACTTTGGCTTCTTGTTTTTTTAGCCAGATTTTAGCTATTTAGAATATTGTCATTTAGTAGTACTAATTAAAGTCTAATTACAAAACTAAATACAGAACCCTGTGCTAATTTACAAAATGAATCTAATGAGGGTAATTATGCCGTAATTAAGCCATAATTAGAAGATGGTTACTGTAGCATCACTGTAGCGAAACATAGCTTAATTAGGCTTGTTAGATTCGTCTCGAAAATTAGCCCCTATTTATAAAAAGGTATTGTAATTAGACTTTATTTAATACTTCTAAATGGTAATATTCTCCCCTGGCTAAAATTTTAGCCATTTTAGCCAGGAGAAACGAATAGGCCCTTGATATTATTTTGTCCAGGCATCCCGAGAGTCTATTTGCCATCAATTTCGAAATCAGCTTCGCAATGCTATTTGTTAAGCTTATGGGCCTGTAGTCTCCAATTGACTTGGCTTCAGCATGCTTCGGGATTAATATTATATGGCCAGAGTTCAGCAGATTTAATTGATGGCTTTGTTGGGTGAAGAAAAGGTTTACTGCCGCAAGTATGTCATGTTTCACTACTTCCCAACTTGCCTTGAAAAAGGCTCCAACATAACCGTCCGGGCCTGGCGCCTTTTCTGCTGGCATTGCTTTTTGGCCCAGTAGGAAATGAAATCCAATAGTCTCACCCATACAAGGGTTGGAGGGGGTACATATATATAGGCTACCAAAGGGAATATTCCAAATAAGGTGCTGAACATGTGCACCATGACCATAGAACACTAAAGACTTAAACTATCATTCTCCCCCTAAGTCTTATGTGGTAACTTGACCATCCCGATCCTAGATCGAAGCTCCTGAAACTTGACCCTTCCAAGTGACTTGGTAAGAAGATCAGCGAGCTGGTCCTTGGTGTTGATGTAGCCGGCCTTGACGCTCCCCTCCTCCAAGCAGCTCCGAATGAAGTGGTACTTGACGCGGATGTGCTTGCTTCGCTCGTGGAAGACGGGGTTCTTCGCCAGGACGGGGTTCTTCGCTCCAAGAAGATCGCCAAGTAGCCGAGCTAGCCAAAGGCCTTGAGTCGAAGCTGAGTTGGCGGCAATGTACTCGGCCTCACAGCTGGATTGAGCCACCACCTGCTGCTTGATCGACTGCCAGCTGACGAGGCACTTCC
>LAPY01002753.1:40503-52760 GCA_000970635.1 Eragrostis tef
CCATCACGCGCCGCCTCGTCCTCACGCTGCTAAGCCGCCCTGCGCACTGCACGTGCCGACGCGCCGCTGCCGCCTCGCGCTCGGCGTCCTCCGCTGCCGCTGCCGCCTCGACCGCTGCCTCAGCAGCGCGGCGCCTCTCAGGCTGCTCGCGTGGGAGCCGCGGGAGGGGCGCGGGAGGGGACGCGCGCAGCACGGCCCTGGCCTGCAGTCGGGTCTGACATCACGCACAGGAGAGAGAAAGGAGTCGGGGCCGAGCTGCTGTTGCCGGGGTAGAGGACGGAGAACCGCGCCGCCTCCTGCGCGTCTAGAGCGAGGTCGGGGAGGGGTGCGCTAGGGTAGAGCTGCCTCCGCGCTGAGCCTCCGTGTCACGCGCGTCGGAATTGCGAGCTCCGCCAGCCGAATCAAATCTGAGGAAGAGCTCCGCGCCGCCTCCGCGTCAGACCCGAGTCAAAACGGGTCGAGCTCGGGTCGGGATGCGCCGCCGCCGACCGGATCGAGGCGGGCTCGGGCTGGGGCAGGTGCGCCGCCGCGTTGCGCGTCGGGAAGAGGCTCGCCGGCGCGGATCGAAGCAGGGAGGGCCGTAGCACCGCCGCCAGACGCGTGCGGGTTGGAGAAGAGCAGGTCAGTGGCAATTTCGTAAATTCGTGGAAACTCTGGAACCCTAGCTCTGATACCAATTGTTGGCCCAATAGGAAATGAAATCTAATAGTCTCACCCATACAAAGGTTGAAGGGGTACATATATATAGGCTACTACAAAGAATATTTTAAATAAGGTGCTGAACATGTGGACCATGACCATAGAACCCTAAAGACTTAAACTATCATTGCTTTGATCACTTGGTGCACTTCATCTTCAGAGAATGGCTCCTCGAGGTGTTGCAAGTTGTGTCTGGTAAGGCCTATTCTTTCCCAATCTAAGGTATACTCCCTTGTTTCAGGCTGCCCAAAGACTTCACTGAAATGATTATACACTGCCTGCGCTTTCTCTTGGTGTGTATGCAGCTGCCTTGTTGCTGTGTGCAAACTCTGTATGTGGTTCTTTCGCTTTCTCCCATTCACACTCAGGAAAAACAGTCTAGAATTTGCATCATTGGTCTTTATCCAAGTAAGCATAGATTGCTGCTTCATCCTTAGCTTCTCAATTGCAGCAATTCCTAGTAGTCTTTGTTTCAAGCCTTGCTTGAGCTCAATTTCCTCCTCACTCAGTTGTCTGTGTTCTTGGACACAGTCTAAAACTAGGATTTAAGATACTATCGGCCTGAGAACAACATGTAGCAGGTGTTTTCTGGTCAGAATGTGGCTTACCATATTGGTGATTACGTCGAAAGTCTATCAGAGATAAGGGGACATAACACTTTTGTGAATCTACAAGTATATCCGCTGGTGGCCCGCATCTTCGACAGTATATGGAATTTGGTGGCTAATGGATGGGCAAACTTTTGAAGACATTGGAAGATGGAGGCAGTTATTTTACATAATTCACAAAGCAGGTTTTCTTGCATGCGCGTCTCATGAACATTTCATTATCTCAGTTGCACAACTCAGTACTTTCTACAGCCTGAACAATTCTTGCTTAGGTTTTGTATTACATAATCTCTCCTGCTTTCGCGTTTAAAAGTTGCTTACAGTTGTCTCTGTCTTCTCATTGATAATGTGATTAAGTTTTTCTTTTCTAATTTCTAGCTTCAAATTACTATAGCTTGTTATCCCTGATGCCTCGACCCTGGCTACAACTGAAATCAGATTTGATATCACCTCTCGTGCTCCTCCTCACTGGCCTCACTATAAATGCAAGTTTCTCCATTTTCTTTTTCCATTCAAGACGCGGGCCTAATAAACTGGTCGGCTTTTTGGACATGGGTTAGCAGAAGATCTTCTGCATGTGCTCTACATCTGCACTGCATTACAAGGCGTGCCCATCACATTTTAAGATGTCACTCCGGGCTAGATTTGTTGTTTTAGATTATAGGTTTTCCTTCTTCCTTTTTTTGGCCTTTATTTGGGATTTTGTTCTTTTTTTTAATCTTTTCATTATAATGACGGGCAGCTCTCTTGTCAGTTCGAGGAAAAATTTGGAATGTTTTATTTCGCTCTTTAACCACAGGAGTTAATGGAAATGACATCACTAGCTAGCTAGTACAGTAGTTTTCAGATTCCACTAACACAGTATTATAACCGCATAACTATACACTGTTCATAACAATATAACATCTGATACACTCGCCAAAAAAAAAAGATAATTATCTGGCATCTATTAGCACACTAAGAAATTAGAGCATGTACACAAAGTTTACCGGAAAAACACGCAAAAATTTTAATTGATGGATCATGAAGTGGCGCAGATTCGTCAGTAGCTGTGCCTGCTCTTTAGCCAAGGAATGCGTAGGAAATAGAGAGAAAATAAATAGGAGACACATGTAAGCATTGCGCTATGACTCTGTAGACCATCAAAAGCACAATAGCTAGTAACTGGCCTCTCAAAGTTGATCAAATGGGCTACACAGAAATCATATACGCATGTGAATAGCAGACAATTTAATGGACATGTACTCCACTTACAAGTAAGAAAGAAACATAGATGACACGATTATGACAGTAAAGGCATCCTGTTATCCTCACGACTTCTAAAGATGCAAGCGGCGATGACGGAAATGCATTGAGCATTTGAGCATGCCAGTAGAGGCATCCTGTTAACCTCACGACTTCTAAAGTGGCTTCATGCTGATTCTACACATGTATGATAAAGACGTGTTTTCATCTTCCAAGTTTCAAAAGAATATTACTACAGCTTTCAGATTGTCTTGTCATTTCTAAAATATTTTCTCTTATTTCTCTCCTCGTGAAAAAAGGCAAGCAGGGAAGCTCCTTTTAAAATGTACTAAGTTTAGCAAAACCACATTTATACTAAATTTTGTTTATACAGAATTTAAAATTAATTTTTCATCATTTCAAATTATGGAGCATAGGCTTTCTCATTGCAGTCTGAAGTTTCTTTACATAGTTGACAATACATTTTTGTTTTACAGAAGCGAGGAAGATAAACTAACAATATTTACATGCTCTCTATTGAAGAATCTAAATAGTAAATGCTCTTAAAGTCTTCGTTTACTCCCTCGTTTCCCTCTTCTGAATCACGGCTCAGGCCAAATTGGCTAACATGCATGTGTGCCTTTTAGAAACGCTAGAGATTACAGTCAGAAGATCCCCATCGGGACATCTGGCATGTGTTCTTCATTTCCGGTATAGGTTACATTACATGGTTCCACATTCATCCACTATACAGTTTACAAGGTCCCACTGGCATTCATTGTTAACAATGACACAAGTCACACCAATTGTTTCTATATATATTTGTGGCACGCGTGGTTCCATTTTCATGGCAAAATGTCCCCGCTTCCAAAATCTGAGAGCACGGAGCAGGAAGAATGAGTGGTCCTAGGAGCAAAAGGAATGGGAACATGAAGGGATGAAATTGCTTAATTTCTTATCTAACAACGGAGCTTTCCAGACCTACTCATTCATGTGGTTCTTAGGTGCACCTAACTCTTCCTTTTGCAAGTATAATTTATTCAGTGAGATAATAAACTAATCCAAATACATTGGAGGAGCCAGATGGCGAGTCGGGATGGGGAAGAATGTGAGGGTATCAGAGCACTGGGAATGAGAACATTGAAGAAAGCCAAGCTTGGAGATTTCCTCTCAGCAACAGGGGTAGATATCTAACTTGGTGTTTCCCGATGCCTCTCATTCCTACTGTTCTTTAGCCCTCCTTCCTCTTCCTTTTGGCTTGCGTGATTGTCTTGATGAGGAAAAATAGGGCACAACATATAGGACAAGATGGGAAGGGGAAGTAACGAGCTCCAAAGAGCAGTGGACATAGGAAATGGAGTAAGGCCTAGTTCCTCTGCTCTCTTGCTAATACTGGGAGATCCTAATTTTTCTCATGCATCCAATGCCGAATGTTTTTTTCTCAGGTACTTATTCCTCTTTATACTCACAATGTACTCGGAATACATGGTGTAAGTTTTTAATTTCACATATGCACATTTTGTGTCATGCTCTCTTTTTCTCCAGAAAAATAGGCTAAATGAAAATTTGAAACCCATTTTTTCTTGGCATTTATTCAAATATTCTCAAGTTCTTGAGTGACCTTACTGTATAAGTTAGCATAACCGATAATTTAACAACTAAAATTTTCACTACTGCCTTCTGAATAGTAATAAATATCACGCTAATGTATTTGCCAGGTAGCATATGATGGAAAGAAACTCATTTATTAAAAATGAATAAGAACTGGCAAAAAACTTTAGTTGGTAACAGTGTCACAGGTTACAAAAGTTGGATGCACACATGCTCTCTCAGAAAGGAAAAGCACAGTTTTCTTGCTAGTCCTTGACACTGAACCCGTGCTAAAGACAGATAACAAATCGAACATACACCAGGTGTGACTTTGAGTTGGGAGATGACAACAGAGGAAGAACAAAGATCATAACATATAAAATGTCACCACTGCACCAAGCATATGCTAACTATTGCAATTTTTCGGTGAATAGGAATCATATCATTGCTTAGTTAGCAAGTCATCTGTAAAAAAAAAAAGAAGACTAAACTAATGAACTGATACAACTATGACAAAGCATGATGGATGGGAACGAAAATGCATATTTATTAGTTAAAAGTAGAACGAGAAAAGCTGGAGAAGATTAATCTGAACACTGGAATTCTTTACTTGCAAAAAGTGGCAACTACAGATTGGTACAACAATTGTCTATGCAACCTCTCTTGAACTTTGGTGACGCTGATGCCTTGGAAAAATGCTTGCACTGAAACAAATCAGTGCCAACTCAATGTTCAGTACAGCTTAAGGTTGAATACATTCATGACCTGCAAAAAAAACCAATATATTTTAGTTTTACCTTCCAAGTTCCACAACACCAATGATGAAAATAGCATTTGACAATGTATGAATGTCTTTGGTTGCTTATGATAATAATAACAAGCTCAAGGTTTCATTCCAATGCCCAAATGGGCAGATACAGATATACAGTCAAGTGTACACATGCAAAGAACCCCTTGTATCAGAAGCTAAATACATATCAGCACATATACATGTATAAGTAACAGCTACTTCAAGCAAGTATTTTCCTAGTTATTTCTTTATGGTTAGGACTTTCTACTTCAGGCCTGGAAAGCTACTTGTATAGATGAGAGATACATAAAGAGGCAAGTTAAGGCCGTTCTTCAGTACTCTCCCTGGCCGACAGCATTGACAAAGTTACTAGTGATACAGGTACCACAGTCCCACTGCAATTGGTGCACAACGAACATGGTGAGTTCACTAGTCAATTGACTACAACACTGAAGAGAGGTCCAAAGCCCTCTATAAATGTATTCGATAGCTGAAAAGGGTTGCTTGAAGTTATTTGAGGTCTGAGGGTGAGCCCGGAAAAGGAAGAGATGCTCTAAGAGCATTAGGGATGGGAACATGAAGGAAGGCATTTGATTTAATGTTTTCCTGATGCCTCCTATTCCTATGGCTCTTAGGTTCTCTTTCCATTCCTATGGCTCGCAAGATTGACATTAAGAGATAAATATTAAGACAATATATTCAGATGGGACACATTGCGTTGGTTGTGATACATGATAACAAAGAACGAGAGGCCTAAGAGCATGGGAATCGGAACATAGAGGAAAGCTCGTTTGTTTTCTCCTCAAGAAATGGAGGTGGAATTTGGTTTCCTGCTTCCAGTGCTTCCCATTCCTATTGCTCTTAAGCATCCCTTCCCCTTCTTTTAGCTTATAATACTTTTTCTACCACTGAAAAGAAAGGCGTGAGCACATATATTTTGATGATGAGGATTTCACAGTGAGCCAGGAAAAGGAACATATGAGGGCTTGAGAGCAATGAACAAGGCAGCATGCAGGAAACCATAAGCTCTCCGTAACACTGGATGTTGACATACGTTTCAGTTTTCCTAATTCTCAGTGCCCTGGAGCGAAGCCAAGTTAATAAGACCCTGGTGCCTCACCTTAGGAGCATAAATTTTCAAGTCTGTTATTTTCAGTATCTTAGATAGATCTATACCAATGCTTTTTTTCCCATACGAAACTGTTATTTCATCTGCGCTAACAATTCTGCCTGTCCTTTAATATGGTAGGCTCTGTAACAAAACCATACTTGGTTTGGGGTTCGTTCCCTTCTCAAAATAAATATTCTTTATCGAAAACGTTCTGAAAATAAACATAATGCAGTACATCTACAAAATTAGCATAACTATCTAATAAAGGGATAGGAAGCTTTTTAGTTGCACCTACATTTTGCTTTGAGGGGATACTGACAAATAGTTTTAAGGGCACAGAAACCACATGCAAAAATGGTAAATTTGGTAAGGATTGACAGTACAATGGCAAGAAGGTCCACTTTAACAACATCTTAACCTCTACCTCCAACTAAATGGCATAATTAAGCAGTATTGTACTCTCAATATAGAATGATGAGCTACTTACTAATCTAACTTTATTAAACTTTATTAAGTTTTATATTCTTGTTCAGTTGCTCCTAAAGAGATCAAAATAGTGTGTGGTTTTATTTTTCTCGGCCAGATGAGAATTCAAGGTTCTATCAGGGTTGTTGGCTATCCAGATATGCATAGCAATGCCATCCTTGCTGGAGTACATTGACAATTGAATTCATAAATCTCACCTGCCATCAACTGCTGTGTCTTATGGACCACATGGCACACCATCCAACAAATGCATTCATTGTACACTGTACTATCAGAGGTCTATATATACTCCAATATGCAGGAATTGTTCAACAACTCAGACTTCTCTGAATATTGTAGTTTCAGGCACAGACGTGAGCCTGGGAGAGGATGAAAGAGAAAGCTTAAGGGCAGTGGGAATGGAAAAATTGTGGAAAACATGACCCACTTGTTTCTTCTAGCCATGAGGCAAAAACATGGTGTTTTCCGATGCCTCCCATTCCTATTGTTCTTAAGGGCTCCTTCCTCTTCCTTTTGGCTCGCAATTATTTTAGAAGGGACTGGGGAAGGTAAAGAATGCCATGCACATGATTTCATGATGAGAGCTCAAGCTTGAGACAGGAAAAGGAAGAATTGTGGGCCTAAGAGCACTGGGCATGGGAACATGGAGGAAAGCTCAACGTATGCTTTGCCTCTTGGCGGCAGAGATCTTGATCAAGCTTTCCTGATGCCTCCCATGCCTATTGTTCTTCGGCTCTCCTTCCCTTTCCTTTTGGCTTACAACACATTAGAGTGCATGGTTGCTTTGCTTCCTGAGGCAATCAGTGTGCATGGTTACAACACTAAAGCTTAACGTTTTAGTGTTTGTTTCTTGTATCTACACGTATTTTAATGTGTGGGCTTTCTTCAAGTGGTGTGATGATTCAACTCACATATTTTCTGTCTTTTGACGATAAACTCAGAAAGATTAATTTAACAGATGAAGCTAAAAGTATAGTTTTAAAAGAGTCAGAAAGAGTACATTCAGATCAACTTGGGAAAATGAAGAAAAGAACATTGGGCCAGGGAACACGGAGGAAAGCATGAATTGTGATTTCCCTTTAGAAGAAGGGTCAAGTTCTTCTTTGTCTCAACACCTCTCAAGCTTATTGCTCTTAGGTGTTCTTTCCTCTTCATATGAGCTAACAAAATGCTTATGATTAAGGAAACAATTAAAACAAATGACAAATACATGCGGTTGTTACCCAAGCTTAATAATGCAGGTTATCAACAATACAGTATATACAACATTAAACTTCCATACATGTGCCAAATTGTTAATGAACTGAATCCTAAGAAAATTTTGGCACAAAAAACCTGATATAAAGAATTTCATTGAATTGACAAGTATCAAGCAACAATTAGCAAGTTATATCATGGATTAACGAAGTGCCACACAAATGACTGTCACGGATAGTTGCAGAAGAGGATATTGAAAAGAAATTGCAAAACAGGACGACAACATGTTATATTGGTAATTGGTATTACTATATATGGAGCTTTGGGCCTGCCAGCAGCGACAGGGAGGCAGCAGCAAGTGCAGGCACAAGCAGCAACAACAATATGTCACGAGTAGTAGTGTGCGATCTCTTAAGCTGTGTTTAGTAATCTCCACATGAGAAAAGGAAAGATGGGTGGGGTGATGGACAAGATCAGTTAGTTTTAATTGCTTACTTACAGATAACATAGTAAGGAGTTCTTTAGGCATGTTACCCTATCCCTTTTTCACGTCTAAAATAAACATTATCTCTTTAGATGGTATCTATACTATGTAAGCCTGCCCCTTGTGCTAGGGATTTTTTGTTTCTACAATATCGCATGAGAGCTGCAAGTCATTTTATCAACAATAGGGTAAATAAGTACCACATATTGTGCTGGAAATTAAGAAATAAAATCAAGTCGTTTTCATTTCGTTGACTGTTCAGAGTGGCCTGGCTTTGTCTGGTACATGTCCAGCAATAAACCTGGCGGCAAATGCACCTCTGCCCTAGACCCTGGTTTACAGACCTTAGACCTAACCCAGTCCATATCACGTATGATTAGAAACGTAATGCCAGTGTAGTCTTATGTGGATCATGATCAAGTTGTTTATCTGCTAATAAAACAAGTTGCGAAATCAACGGTTCAGTTCTAGGTTTGCCTTTCCTTTGCTACTTTGTACAAAGTTTTGATCTATCAGTTCCTTCCAGTTCACTTAAATGTGACTCCCCTAATGTTAGTGAACTCCTCTAAGAAATCTTGAATAACAAAGAAAAGTTTCTCTATCCTAGCCTTTTGCTTTATATAGGATCAAGGAGTTACCAGTTGGATTTATAGACATGTATAGGAAGAAGCTACCCTGACCCCCTCTCTAGAAATTAGCTGTAATAGCAAAATATATTTCCCGGCGCACTTCATTGAATAGCATGCATGATAGCGTGCCATGGAATAGGTGTATCCACAGCTTTTACTCAAAAGGGTCTTGTACAACCTAAAGAAACTACACTACAATGTTATATATACCACAGAATACCATAGGCATTGTTAAAGAGTTGAGTCCTCCAGTTTGTATAGGGCCTGGGTAAGCCAAGAAGAGGAAGAAAGAGAATGTTTAAGAGCAGTGGGAATTATCTGTTTTCACATCCAAAATTGGATGTGGACATCTTCTATGTTTTCCTGATGCCTCCTATTCCTATTGTTCTTAGGCGCTCCTTCCTCTTCCTTTGGATTACGAAACTGTTCAAGTGATGAAAATAAAACATAATCATGTGTAGGCAGAGGTGATGAGATGTTGAGGGTGAGTCGGAAAGAGGAAGAAACAATTTCAAAGAGCAATGGGCATGGGAACATGGAGGAAAGCACAAATTTCTCTTTTCCTCTAATTACAGGTGCAGATTTGTTACATGCTTTCCCAATGCCTCCCATGCCTATTGTTCTTTGTTGTTCCTTCCCCTTCCCTTCGGCTCACACAACTGTTTCAGTACGACCAGATCGCAAGCTGTCTAGGTCACAAACACAAGTTGAGAAGATGGAGTAACACATAATCTCGGAAGCACATTGGGAATGGGAACATGGATTTCTCTCTACAGCTAGGGTGGAGATTTGATATAGTGCCTCCTTCCCCTGCTGATTTATTTGACACTAGAAACTCCCCCTTTTTATTTTCCCCTTGAATCAGTTAGCTCAATGTAAGCAGAAAATTACCAGAAAATTGGTATATAACTATTTGAGTAAATCGATGAATAGATAAAAGCATGGATTTCTCTCTACAATTAGGGTGGAGATTTAATATAGTGCCTCCTTCCCCTGCTGATTTATTTGACACTATAAACTCCCCCCTTTTTATTTTCCCCTTCAATCAGTTAGCTCAATGTGACCAGAAAATTGGTATATAACTATTTGAGTAAATCGATGAATAGATAAAAAGTAGATCGGCGATACTTGGTGTGCAGGATAAGTAGTATCCCGTTGATTTGAAACACAAACTGTCAGTAAAATCATCTGACGATATAGAGCAAGAAAAATTTCCCTAGTCACTACTCACCATCGCATATGTTAATGCTGGGAGGGGAACTCACGGAGCCAGGACCCCGGCTTCTGTCGGTGGGCAGCGGAAGAAGAAATGACGCCACCCCTAATCCCTAATCCAATCCCCCGCGCGAGCTCGAGCCACCGTCATCGTATTCTTCCCTCGCGAGCTCAAGAGCGCGGCCGCAGTGGCTGAGAGTTGGAGGCGACGGGCCTCGAGGTCGTAGGCTGGACGGCATGACCATCCATCTCGGAGCCGTTGGGCGCCGGCGCCCGGCGGCGAGGCGGTCGGGGTCGATGAATAGTGTGTAGGCCTACGCGCAAACGTACATCGGCCTTGTTGTGATTCTCTGGTCCAGAGGATTGGGCCTGGGCTGACCGCGTCAAGCGGGCCAATTTGTGTTTTTACCCTTCGACGGAATCTTGTTGGCTTACCAATTTGGTGAAGCGTCGGATGACTTGATGAAGCAGAGGAGCAGGCAGCCAAAAGAGAATAAACATCAGAGAAAGTCTCAAGAGACTGATGACTTTCTTCGTTGTCAAGTGCTAAGCTTGCGCAATGGTCAGTTCAAACCTGCTCACTAACTTTTCTTGCTGCTTGCTGTCAGCTTGATGCGGCTATTATTATAAGAAAATATTGGTACGATTCTTCCCAAGGAATTAATAACTTGCTGCATTTCGTTGACTGGGAATGGTGATTTGAATGTAATCGTTAAAGATATGATAATGTTTAGTGCGGTTCTATGTTTGTATGGGTCGGGCTACAAATTAGGCCTTGTTTTATTTTTGTACCATCATTTTCTAATTTTTTCTCATATATTTTTGATCCTCTAGACATGGAGTTGTTTGTTAAAAAATAAAATCCTGTATCACATCCTCATCCCATTCAAAAATGATCAATGTTGTGACTCTGACAACAAACACACACGTCCAGCGAAGGATCTGCGCCCAAGATCGAGCCAAAACCAGCCACACGAAGACACGAACAGCGCAAAGAAAAACACCATCCAGACCGCCTAAGCTAGGAGTCGTGTAGAGTTAGCTAATGACACTCATGTAAATATGAACCTCATCCTCCTTATAAATATGGGAGGACAAGCTAGGAGTCGTGTAGAGTTAGCTAATGGCACTCATGTAAATATGAACCTCATCCTCTTTATAAATATGGGAGGAGAAGGTCCTGTACGATCATCTGTTTTTCGAGCCACGAGCCAAAGGAACAAGCATTCGGACCGCACCTTACTCTCTCAGAAAACTTAACCTCTTCACCCGGCATCGCGGGCAAAGGAGGGCTTCGCACACTTTAAACTGCAGAGAACCTGACCAAGGACACCTTCGATTGGAGCTCCTGAACCAAGAAGAGGGCTTCGCCAACACCACCACCCTCAAGCGAGATCGCAACAGCCCCAAGCGAGTCAACATCTTCAAGGTGAATGCGTGCTTGCGAGACAATTGCCGCAAACAAGCATGCAGGGGGTTCGGCGAGGTGGCAGCTCGGAGCCACATCGTCCATCAAAATGACCGTATGCACGAGAGGCAACAGCCCCAAGCGAACATGCGGGAGCGTTCGACGACATGGCAGTTCGGAGCCACATCGTCCATCAAAGTGACCGCATGCACGCGAGGCAACAGCCCCAAGCGAACATGCGGGAGCGTTCGGCGACATGGCAGTTCGGAGCCACATCGTCCATCAAAGTGACCGCATGCACGCGAGGCAACAGCCCCAAGCGAACATGCGGGAGCGTTCGGCGACATGGCAGTTCGGAGCCACATCGTCCATCAAAGTGACCGCATGCACGCGAGGCAACAGCCCCAAGCGAACATGCGGGAGCGTTCGGCGACATGGCAGTTCGGAGCCACATCGTCCATCAAAGTGACCGCATGCACGCGAGGCAACAGCCCCAAGCGAACATGCGGGAGCGTTCGGCGACATGGCAGTTCGGAGCCACATCGTCCATCAAAGTGACCGCATGCACGCGAGGCAACAGCCCCAAGCGAACATGCGGGAGCGTTCGGCGACATGGCAGTTCGGAGCCACATCGTCCATCAAAGTGACCGCATGCACGCGAGGCAACAGCCCCAAGCGAACATGCAGGAGCGTTCAGCGACATGTAGGTGTCTTCAAGAGAGTCGCCTCAAGTTCTGATGTATATCTTTATTGCAGCAACATGGTGAAGTAAATGAATCGTGATCATAGCTTGATGATACATGTTACCCAGTAGAT